>JAUESE010000092.1:8120556-8134059 GCA_032274725.1 Malacoctenus triangulatus
GTGTCAGTATTTTTGGCTGGTAGGTCGGGTGCACTGACTTCCCTCGTGCATGTCCCACTTTCTCAGTTTACAAAGTGATGATCAGAGGCCAGAGCCGTCCTGCTCTGAGGTTTCTGTTGACTTTTGGTCACTGTAACTGGGGGGTAATGTTGAAAACTGGCTTAGCGTTGAATCGATCACACATATTGCCCCAGTTTGAAGCTGTGCCAAAAAAAAGGACACTAAACTTTCTCGTCATGAATTTAAATCATCGCCTAAGCATGACAAAATTATAATATATACTGAGTTAAACTTCTTGATTCTATTTAATTCTGTAAAGAAACGCTGAAATGTGTGTTGTTGCATATTCGAACTTTCTCTGAAATATGTAAAAGGCCACAGCCTGTAAGATTGAACGAACGCAGCGTGGAGCTGCATCAAATTTTCATTGACATATGTAACCACTGAGTTGGTGGATGAGTGAGACGTACCGATGTTAACGGAGTCCTCCCAGTCTTCCAGCATCTCTGTCACTACGAGGGTGTAAACATAAGTCCTGTGTTTTCTGTCTTGATTGTGCTGCAAAAGGTGAAAAAAAGAAAATGACCTTTTTATGATCAACATCAACACAGCGTGCGAAACTCCTACACTGAGGGATGGTTGTGTGGTTCATTCTACTTTGTTTTTTTACTGAAACATGATCTAAACAACCTTGCGAACGATACTGTGATCGAGGAGCAGGATCAATGGAAGGAACTGAAAAAAACTGATGTATCTCCGCAACAGTTTGGAAATAAAATTACCTCAAAAATCCCCAGTAGTCTGCCAAGTTTTCCTTTCACACCAGCCTGCACACACGGAAAAAGACCATTTCAAGCATTTTAGTCATTTAATATTCAGCTCTGTGTCAAAATGTTGGCAAGTCATCATCAGCTTTTTGTCACTGGAGTATAAAGTAATTGATCTTATCCACCCAGTGACAACACACACAGCCTGATGAAAGCACAGCTTGTCTCTGCGCTGGTATGAAGCTTTTAGTCTCAGTGTAACTATTTTTTTTCTAAAATCTGGATGTCATGCAGCTCAGCACATTCCCAGCAACGCCACGTGCACGAGACAGCGCGGCAGAGACAACCAGGTAGACCTAAACATAGTGTGAACGATGAAACGGCCACACAGAGCGGCTCGACTGCAGCGCGGAGCACAAGTTCGGATCCATTTCTGCTTATGCACAGTTTATTATTGGGTCACTTCAGAAGAGGGCAGCAACTGAACTGAGCAGTGGAAATATCATCAACCCACATGCAGCCTGCAGCTGAAAAAAAGAAATCGGCCTCATGACACTGCGTGTGATTATCAGACATTATTGTTATTATTGTTTTCTTGAAGGTTTCTGGAGAGTCAAGCTGAGAAACTGCAGGAATTTTTAGCCTTTTTTTGGAAACATTTCAGCATTTTTTTACATCTTTTGAAATCTGAAACAAAAACTTTTTCAGCAGTGGCATGAACAAAGGAGCCACATGCAGAGCTTTATGATAACATGGTTTCATTGAGATGGTAGCTTTACTTTTGAATCTTGATTGAAACAGCTGTTTGATGAGGGCTCAAATTTAATGAAGGCTTTTTTGCTACCGTCTCTTTCATACAGTTTTAGGCTTCAGATCAGTTTCAGTTTGCGAATATACAACCAGAAAAATAAATCAACCATTGGACTAACGTGAAAATAAAAAAAAAATCAATCGATGTGGAAACTTTGTATATGAAATGTGTATCTTCAGGATAAGCACATACATGTTTAAAGAACACAGTACAAAATGCATACGATCTGCTAACAGTTTGATTTGCATTGTAACATTGCAATAATCTTTTGTTGAAAACAGAGCAACAAAAAAAATACTAAAGTCTGGAGAAATCTTTAAAGGTCCTTATACTGTCATAAAGTTATAATACTGCAAGAACTTTAATTTCTTTCATCCCTCCTGGACGCTCATTCGTTTCACCTGATCATAGTGATAAAAGTCATGTTGTACAATGTTACACTACTCATGAGGACATTGGGTCACGAGTGGAGGGCACTTGACCTCAACGCTTTTCATCACAAGGACAATGACGGCACGTGTGTTCATCTTTTTCCAAAAAAAGAAAAAAGATCTCTTTGTACCAGGCTGAGGGACACAGAGGGACATTCCCGGAGCTCCTGGCTTTGTTTAGCACTTTTGACTCTCACTGTGCGATCAGCAGCAAACACTTTTGCATCTTATCATGGTAAATTAGTAATGAATGACTTAACATTCCTATACATTTTCAAATATAAGAAGATTGTTTGTATTTCCAAGCTGTTTGAAAGGAGCTTAGCAACTGTTGGCAATTCTTTTGAGTTGTGCAGCATTCTGGTTTTTCTTCTGAGGACACTTTTATCATTGAGAATTAGTACCAGAGATATTAACCGAAATAAACCTGAGAGCAGAGTAATGAACATTATAACGTGAGTTATTAGGCCTCCACAGTCGTGGTTTGGCAGCTCGTCTATATCCAGGTACTTGTCTGGTCTGAGAGGGGCAGGATGTGAGTAACTGGAAACCTTTCCCAAATGTCCCGGCCATGCTTCAAAGCTGTCAACACACTGCTATCCACGGCAGACGTCCACAGCTCACTACGCTATAAACACTTTGGCCAGCAACCAGCAGCGTCCTTCACTAAACCAACAATTAACTGACCATCTCTGTATCACTGCCAAATACTTTTTTTTATCCCTCATCTGGACGTGGCTTTTAAAACAGGACGGGAATGTTGCAATGACATCGCTGACGAGACTGTGGACAGGAGTTTGCTGCAGCCACTGTGTGGCGATCATCCGCGTGCACGTGTGTGTCGAGCTCACCTCCTCGTACACCTCCCTGACAGCAGCTCCGCACGGCTCCTCGTCGGGCTCCATTCCCCCTCCTGGCACAATCCACTGGTCTGGGTGTCGACTGCTGCTCACCAGCAGGACCTGCCAGGGAGGGAGAGGCCTCCATCAGTGCCCTGCTGCCCACTTCTCAGTCCTCCGAACACGGTAACGGCACGCCTGGGGTCGTTGCCACTGTGGGCTCCTGCTGGCACCCAAGCGAGCTGCTCTTTCCTCAGCTGGGGCATATTGCACATCTCACATATCATGTCGGTCCCACATTTTCATTCCCTCATTGCAACATGAGTGTGGTGCGAATTGAGCTGTGTAACAAGTCACTTTCTGTGACACATAAATAAATTAACTGAAAGAGACTTGCCAGAAAAAAGGTTCTATGTATTTGCCTTTTTATAAACAGTTCATCAAAAGTGCTGTTCACCCTCTGTTCATGAACAAAAAGAAAATCAGACGACTCGGATTTATTTATTTTTTCTGGCTGTAGAAATGTAAAACGTTTGCAGAGACCGAATGCTTCTGACCATTTTCCCAGAGGTCACTTTGGCTCTCAAAAACTCTGAGTTATCTGGGAAGGAAGGTCTGACTGTGGAAGTCCAACGATCCACTGTAACAAGTCTCGGGCCCCATTCTCAGATTTCTGGTAGTTTCTTTTTAATTTTTAACCTTGCTCTGTGGCGTTTTATTCGTGTATAACCTCACTGCGCTCTCAGAGTGCATCTTTCTCGTTTCAAACAGTCATAATCATGAGAAGTGAACCTGACTCATTCTGTCAGTAGAAACAAGATAGACCTTTAACTTTGTTATTGAATATTTCTAGATCAAAAGGTTAAGAATTGACACAACATTACCTTGAAACACCAAATGAGACAAATTTCTTAATGAATTACTTCTAAACATTTGGAAAGAAACACTCTTAAGGGGGTAGTGTGTAATAGACAGACACAACAGCAGTCTGATCCACAGATTCAGCCTAAAGCCGCACTCTATATTTAACTGACCTCAGACACATGCAGTTTGGCGTTTTTTGAGCAGGCCACCCCTCCGGTGGTGCAGTCACTTGACCCCAAATCCTATCTGGCATCATACTGACCCACATTAAGTTCACGTGTGACTACTTTTCTGTATCCTGCCTTGAGCTAACCGGACACGTGCGGTCAACTTCATTCTCCGGCAATGGATAGCCAGCTCACGGTCCCTTGACAGCCGGGGCTGAATAAAGAGCCGGTTCCCAAAATGAGCGCTTTGCATGTTTAACACAGCAGACAAATACAACACTCCCAGGAGAGGCTTTCCTGGTGTTAAGATGCCGCTGCATTCCTGCTGAGACCTGATAGTGGAAGCATGGCAGATTTGCAGAGGGAACTAATGGGGACATCTTCACTGCTGGTCTCAGTTGCACAGAAACTACTGTGATGAGTGAAACCTCATTCTGTAACCAAGTCGGGCACAGTAAGACGAAACCCCCGAGAAAATGTTTGAGCAACTTTATTTTGACATTGTCATTGTTGTTGTACGACCTCGAGAAAATGCACTAATGAGAGCTGTTGCAGAGGAGGTCCTGTTCACTTGTTTACACACACTGGTTGATTGAGCTAAATGCCTAAATTGGACGTGGGTGTAACTTCTCTATTTCCCTGCATTTACAAACACTCTGGAGTCCACATGACCTTTTATGACACTGTCAACTCTGTCAATGCGTGTGTGTGTGTGTGTGTGTGTGTGTGTGTGTGTGCGTGGCAGGGAAAGTTAGACGGTGCTAGTGATTTCACTGTCATGTGATATCACCGACAGTGACCTGAATCTGCAGCAACAGCCACTCTGGGGCACCACAAACTCCGAAATCATCAACAAAGAGATTTTTCTTTTAATTTTTAACATTTTTTAAGTGCATGTAAAAAAATAATTGCGACATTAAAAAAACAAGATTCTGATGGAAAATTTGCAAAGTTGTCCAAGTTTAAAGCCTGTATGTGCAGCCGAGATGCATTCATAGTTTGGGAGCGTTATGATGAATGTAACAATGATGTGTTCGGTTTTATTGCATGATGATGAGATGGAAAAAAATGGCTGCAGAGGATCAGAGCAGCAGACGATCCTCGCTGTTTTCTTGGTTCTTACACTCTGTGTCCCTGAGCACTGTGGACACACTGAGGCGGGGTCTCACCGACACAACTGCCCACAACACACACATCCATGTGTCGTTTCACACAAGCGGCACTCACAGGATCGCAGCCACTCACGCAAAGCCGACAGCTTTGCAGAAACGACGGGATCAGCAGTTGCTTTTTCTTTATGAAAACAAAAGAGCTCTACAGAGGAGGTTAATGACCCCAGCAGGCTCCAAACACACCTCGCCAAGAGCGCCACAGTGGAGGGTTGAGTGGGCGCATCCACCAACCAGCCAAAATACTGTTGACAGACATTTTCATAACAAGTTAAATGACAGGACCAGTTTGTGTACAGTGACTGGACCCAATAAATTAAACCTCTGCTCAGCCATCTGGTATAATTTTCTGCATCTGTTGAGACTGCGTCCCAAAACACAACTATTCAAGGCAGCATGTTTACTGGATGGCAATAAAAAAACATAAACTGCCATGACATGACCAGTTATGAAATTGAATTATTGTGAACCAGTCAGAACCCCCCAAAAAAACAAAATGTAAATTATTTTAATTGATGGCCTCAAAAACAATGTCTTTAATGTTGAGCCAAATCGTGGTAAAAACTAAGAAGCCAAACTGATTCATGATCAGTGAATATAACAGTAAGAGCAAATGAGTTTCTTCATCAGAACGAGCTCAACAAACTTCTGTAACACGAGGCAGACTGAGTGTGTAACAGCTGAAGACGAAGAGACAGAATCAAAAGTCATAGAATAAACAGATGCACCTTCAGAAACAAGAGTTAGGTTATATTCTATTGTTATCATCTATTACTATTCTGTCACTTTCTATCCAACTGAAAAGCAAATAACTGTCGATCATCTCCCTGTCTGACGTGATAAGTACGATGCCACTATGGCACCATGTTTCTCATCCATGCGTTCTTTTTAAATCCAGAGTCATGTAGCAGAGTCCATTAGCTATCCCAGCTTACAATGGCTGAAAAGTATCGTATACACTGGACATGTAAACACACCACCACAGGGTAAACACAGAAACATCATACAAGCATGGCTCCAGTATAAAATACAAAGCTGGAGTACAAGAAGAACAAGGAGAACATGTAAACTTGACTGGATCTGGATGTAAAAACTGTGAGGTAACACTGCGAAACGCTGCACACCAGGTTTTCACATGTGTACAGCAGCTAAACTACAACATAAAGATTGATTCTATGAGGATTGAAGCTCACACACAATTGTATTGTTATTGTTGTGGTGTTGTTATGTGAGCTGGATACTTTGGGGGTTATTTTTTCTGGACCGTCATAACTTAAAATTATTACGTCTGTCATTTTGGGCAAGACCAACTCCCGACTCCAGCTGACAGTTGAGGAAGTGACTGTAAACCAGGCACGCAGCCTCGATGGATAGTTTACCACATAAAGTGTGACACGTGAAATCAGACGCAAAGACGGGGAAAGGAAGCGCGCGATCAATACGCTGTATGACACGGGACCTTTTTCATGGTCCCGCAGGGCCATCAATAACAACAAAGTGACTTTCAGCTTATGTCAGCCAGTTATGTCTGTCAGCAATGTCGCAGACAGCCAGCAGAGAGACCCCCATGGAGGAGAGTAGCAGTCCGACGGAGCGCGAGGAGCGAGGAGGGCACCGGCACAAGGAAAGAAAATCTGTCAGGGGGCCGCAAGTGCCTGCACCTTGTTTCTATAAATTGCAGCTGATAGGTCACTCGGTGTTTAGCACACTGTGTAACAGTCCCCTACTGCTCCTATCACATGTGGTCCTGAGCTGGGCTGCCGTCATCAGGCAGACACTTGTGATCTAGGACACCCCTGGCCTCAGCAGACAACTTTACAACCTGGTTGATATTACCTAACCCAAAGTCTTAAACACTGCTGCACCTAAACAGCTTTTTGAGTGAGAGCGGGGCCAAATAAAGTAGTATGCTACGCGTGCTATATATATTATGTCTAATTGAAAGGTGAAATTTCTGAGCTGGAAACATACTCAGACCAGTTCCTGTCTTCTTGCAACATCTGTGAATTAAATCTCTTTATGTTCAAAGTACCACCAAAGCATATGTGAGGTAAATGTTCATAAACCAAATAAGCACAATAAATAAAGTTGCTTTTTTCCTTCCTACTCACAAGTCCCGACTTCTTGTGACTCTTGCTCGGTCAGGATGAGCTTCTACTTCCTGCAACACTGGTTGGAGCTTGCGTGGGATAAACAAACCCATAAAATGTCCCCAGGAAGGCATGAAAACCGAAAACATGCTCAAGTGTGTGTTTCTTAATCTTTTATACTCCATACAAACTGAATGAGAATTGCAGGGACAGTTGTGAATAAGTAACCAAAGTACCTGCAGCAGCGACTGCAGCAGCTGCAGGGTGACTGACATGTTCTGCGCGACGTCAGCTGATGTCAGTGCATGCTAGAAAACAAACCAAACCTCTCTTAGCGATGTGGATGCAATAATATTTAACGACAGGAGGTATTTATAGGGCAAGAAGGGGTTGGTGGCACTGAAGTTTATGCTCACATGCAATATTAGACTCGTGAAATGCATCTGCGGCTTAAGAAATATGTCATCAAATAAATTCTTGACTGTCATTGACGGTAGTTGATGCAGTGCGGGGGTCCACAATGAGGATGCCTTGGCTCAGCATGAATTATGAGCGATCCCGATTTTCAGCCGCACAGGAAATGAAAATGACGTCTCCTGCTGGGTGCTCGGTTGCCCCCACTCCCACCCCCCACCCCCAAGCACCCGCAGCTTGGTGGGTCAAATATTTGGCCCTCCAGACCCAGCCGTGTTCATTTCCCTCCAACACCTCATCACAGAAATTAGACACGTGAACGCACTGACACATTAAACAGCCAGAGTTATTATATATGACAGCATTTCACAAGCTTTAACCCCCCATGGGGGACCCCTTTTATTTCTTACTTCCACCTTCACATCAATTTGCATGAAATGAGTAGTTTCAAGGCCACATTAGAGGCTGTTTTTAGCCTGGTTTTTGCAGTTAAACAATCAATCACTCAATAACTTTCACAGAAAATCTCTTGCAAACCTTGTTGAAAACAAAATTACAGATTGTGACTTTTTTTGTATGTGAAATACAAGTGATGGATTCACAGGTAAAACAGTTATTAACAAATCATGAATAACTGCACTGCAAAAAATCTAAATCTCACAAGTAGATTTTTGTAAATTGAAGTCAAAATTTTGAACCACACTTACTAAAAGACAAAGGTTTTAAAATGACTTTTAAATCATAGGTCTTCAAGAGGTCTTTTCAAAAGGTTTACAGTTTTATTTCATTTAAAGAAGAAACTTTTTTTCCCCTTATTTTTTAAAAGCTACTTTTCTAGGCAATTTTTTTTTTCACTCTGGGACTTTTAAATGGCACGACATGACTGCAAAACAACTACAGAAAGACATACAAATTAGTTAGTTAGCGACCCAAAATCTAATCTCTTGCATCCCACCTTTGGGTCCCGACCCAGTCTTTGGGAAACGATGTTGTGCGACATGTCAGTTCACTGCACTTGAAGGCTGCAGTCAACTTAGATACCGAGTTCAGCTGATAAATTGGGACTGCGTGTGATCTCGATCACGTCAGTACGTTTCCTCAGCCCTTTTAAACAGTTTAAAGCATCAACTTGAGGCAGCAGCGGCCGCAGCTTACCTCGTCCTCAGTTTCATTTCTGAAGCACACACACGCCGCTCTTCTCTTGAACCCTTCACCGTCGTACGTCCTGGTCTGGTTGGGCTTAAACTTCATCATGTATAATCCTGCCAGTGGAGCAGAAACGCGTGAAAAATGTTGGAAAAGGGAAAGAAAACGTCTTATCAGAGAGGCTTCTTCTGTCCGAGGGAGGAGGAGGAAAACAGGGTCGCAGAGAGCGGTGCCAGTAGGTTGGCTTCTTCAGAGAGTCCCACCAGGAAAACGTGAAGTCGGCTCATTCATTTCAACACGCTGACACCGTGTCACCGCGCATCGTCCCGGACATTGAACTCACCACGGTGGGGTTTCTCGGTGCCGCTGTCAAACACGCGCGATTCAACGCACACGCTCACATCTGTGGACGGAGGGCTGCAACCAGCTGACCTGCGCTGAGCTGCGCCACACAGAGACCGTCAGCAGCAGCGGCAGCAGCGGCGGCAGCAGCAGCAGCAGCAGGGGGCTCCAGCGGGAAACTCCGCACTGCCGTTGAAGGAGACCAGGAGGGCGTGTTCCCGGATCCCGGGGGTAAGAAATAGGTGCGTTTGACCAAACCGTCAAATATACGGCGGGTAAAGAAGTCGTTATTTTTCTCAGAGACAAACATGGACCCACCGACTCCTCTGACAGTGCACCAAATCTATATGAATAAAACAAATATCATTAAAAAAATAAAGATGATGTCCACAAAAAAAAAAAACCCCAAAAAACGTAGAATCTTGTTTTTTGTATACCATCTTGGGATTGTTGGTGAAGTTTGGCAATGACTGCTGCCATCTAGTGGCTAGTTAAGGGTAAAACAACAAAAGCCGAAATGAGAGAGAAAAAAATGTCGAGAAACGAGAAGCACTCTGAGAGCGCACACCTCCGCTGGGTGGCCACGCCACACAAACCAAACACACCACAGGAATTCTGTTTGTTTTCACTCTGTATCACCGTACATGCGGATGATTTATTCAGTCAATTGTTCCTTATACTACTTCTCACTGTCCCACTGATTAAATTAGGTAAGAATGTTTTCCATATTGTGCCTGCCCACTTTTCAAACCCAGTTGGAAAAAGTGGCCGGCTCATTGTGGGGCTCAAACTCTTGATGAAGACATTAGGGTCTTATGATCTCTTGACTGAGCTGGCTGGGCTGTTATAATGGAATGAATGAGTCAATGAAAGAATTACACTCCAGCTCACATTGGCTCACCCCATATAACATTCAAGCGCGTTGGCTGTGCCCAAGCATGCATTGGCTCAGCCCCACTTTACATTCAAATACATTGGTACACCGCTGCATACATTGGCTCCACCCCCATGATACATTGAAACACATTGGCTCCGCCCCACATTATGTTTGAACACTTTGGCCCACCCCAGCATGCACTGGCTCCATTCTGAAGAGCACTAAAGTAGTTTTCATATTTCCCAGATCTGGAAAAAAAAAGATCTATTTGAAGCGGTTGTAATTAAGGTCACATTAAGGCCTTTCAATTAAAAGCACACAGAGACAGTTTATTAATCACAGGATTTATTTACAAACACAAACAGTACATGGCTAGACTGTTCATAGCATTCTGAGAGCAAGTAAACTTTTTCTCTTTTGAGGATATGAACACAAAAAAGTGAATACAGACTTTTAAAACCAAGAACCAATCCAAAGTTACCAGAAGAAAAAGCTTCCATTAGGTTAACTTTCAGAGTTTGATCCCTTCAACCTTGTGTGTCTTCTCACACAAATCAACTACTTGAACGCTCTTCTCAACCCTCCTCAGAACTCCAATCATCCGACACCGACCAGCTCAAATGGAACGACAGCTGTGTGAATGAATCGCCAGTGTAAGATAGTAAACCAGTGAGTTTGATAGAATTAGAGTGTGATGACTATAAGAGAGGGCGGGGGGAGTTAGGATGTCATTAGCAAGACACGGCAACGTATAAAAACAGGATATGGCAGCCACACATTTGTGAGAAATCAGAGAGGTTCAGCCCACTTTTACTGGGTAAAAAAAGGTTTGTTGTTTAACATGTGACTTTGTGTTGGTGACGCGGAGATCATTGTTAATGCACCCTCCAAAGCTATACAGCTTTATATACGTTGGAAAAAAAACTGGGCGTATGGGAGTATGTAAATATGGGCTTGTGGAAATTAGCTGCTTTCAATAAACAGTGGCACAAGAAAAAACAAAGTTAAGAGATATCATGTATATTATATTTACCATTTCTAGACAATATCTCACACCCACCCAACCAACAGCTCTGTTTCCCCCTAAAAATGTGCGTCGCTTCAACAGCCCTCCCCTCATTGGCCAAAGTGAGCCAAGTGAGAAGATCCTAAACTTCTGCATGTCAGATAAAGAGTTTGGCCCAAAAACATGTTTATCCACCGCCAGTGTGCATTTGAAAACCACCAAATGTCAGCATATGTTAAAACAGATATATCTGTAGAGATAGATACATGTATATATACATATATAATAAAACATAAAGACTGTGTCCCCCTAAATGCAAATTAGGCAGGAAGGAGGAGGCCTCTGCAGCACTTGAGTTGTGTTCACACACGAAGTCCACTTGTGTCTCCACTCGCAGGCTGCCTCACTCTTCTTTTTCAAATGGCATACTGTCTGGTCCATTTCCTCGCTGTAAAGTTCAAAGAAAATGTGTCATAAGGGTTAAAAAAAAGAAACTTGACATTGTGATGTGTTGATTTTTGAGCTGCTAGAATCCTACATCGAATAACAATGAGGAGACATTTTTCTCTCAAGACTTTCTTCACTTCTCAGAAGTTTATAAAGTATTTAAGCCACTTTTAAATCCAAATTTCAAATGTTTCTGGGTTTAAAGTTACTAAAGCAATCAAGAAGGAGACCAAGAAACAAAAGTACATCACAGTTGTAACACAAAAGTTTCTGTAGTGGTGTCGGGTTTCTCTGTAGGCCCAATATTTTGTGATTATTCAAAGGCTGAAGCTCAACAAAAAAAAGATGTCCAGCCTGTTGCTGCACCAGCCAGACCGGTTACCATCGCTCACCTGTTTCTATGGCTGCAGCTTCGTTGTTCTTCCACTGCTCTGCGACATCGTTTGCGAGGGGATCGTCGGGGTTGGGGGCACTTAGTAAAGCCTGGATCGACAGCAGCACTGTTCGAATCTGCAGAGCTGGTGACCATTTATCTAGAAGGAGAGGAGCAGAGCCCAAGATAAATACACAGAGAAGAGTCGTGAATGTGAAGAGACCAAAACCAGGAGAATAAAATAGCGAAAAAAGCTGCTAGGAAAAAACATCAGTTCCCTGGCATTTCCTGCAGTGACGCTCACAAGTGTGGCTAAAGTGGCGTTTGATTTTTGGAGCAAGATGAAATTGGTAAATCCTTTCCATTCATTGGCTGAGCTCCCATCACAAGACACAATACACACAGGACTTCTGACAGTAACACATAATACACTTTAAGTCTGCTGTTGTTTTAGGTTCCCACTGGAAGAATGCATGTTTCAGAGTAAAACCAACACTGAAGCACACTGAACTCAAAACTGGCATCATGGAGCAGAAGCTTACCTTTCAAAATGTCTAGACATATTCTCCCCAGTTTGTCGACATTGGGATGGTATATTTTGGTCATGAAGCGCACTTTAGGAGCTGCCATGGGGTATTCCTCTGGCAAAAAGAGCTCAAGTTTAAAAGAGCCCCCCTGAAACGGTGAATCCTGAGGCCCTGCAATGACCACATGGAAGTAGCGAGCGTTGGCTTCGTCTGGCTGTGCCCTGATGCCTGGAACTGGCTCTTCAAGCAAGCGCACAGTTTCCTGGTAAAACATAAAGAAGGAGGATATTTAATGGTCATTTTATTTTACCTGGCAGGTCACTGATATTCATAGAGAAGTGTGAGGTTTTGAGGAAAAGTTCTAGCTGTCTGGAGTTCAGTGGAAGGATCTCAGTGTTCATTGCAGGTGAGTGCTGAGGCTGTACAAAGTGATCAAACTTGCACATACTTCCAAAGGAAACACAGGCTGTCATATCACATCAGTGAACCAGTGAACTAAAGAAGAACCAGAGCCACCGTTCTGCATTCCTGTCCAGTTTCAGCAGCGACACACATTTAGCCTTCCTCGACGCTGAAAATCAGCATTTTTGGAAAAATAAAAACAAAAAAATGACGACATCTAAGGTAGATAATGTCTCCTTGAGAGGATTCAAGAAAGCATTTAAAACATCTGTGATTCTGAAACTTTCAAATCTCACAAGAATACAAATAAAATATGTACTTTTATAAGTTGCAAAATGTTTCACCTGGCGACTTAAAGCAGTTGTTTTACACTTCCATTAGAGTCAGATATGACGTGTCTGGAATTCGAACGCCGCTCTTTTTTCAATGCAGATCTCAGATAAACTGCGTAAAGCTATTTATATTTTTGCCAAGTGTGACATCACTTGATCCTCGAGAGTTTATTATCTGGTAAAACTGGCTGGTAGCGTGCACCAACAGGACGGGTACGTGACCGTCAACGCAGCAGAGCTTCGACTATCTGAGTCATTAGTATTCTAACAAACACGACAACTGGAGGGAACGGCCTGTTGTCTCCGGGCCTTTTGTCGTTAAAAGCAGAGGGTGTGGAGCTTTTCACTGGAACGCTGGCTCATTGCTTGGAGTCTGAAGACAGTGCAGTTTGTCACTGTCGTTTAGAGGTGACACTGACTCAGCCACCTCACCATGGGAGGCCAGTAGCTCCAGTTTTGTCAGCCACTGCAGCAGCTCAATGAGAAACACACACCTTCA
>JAUESE010000092.1:8157475-8171752 GCA_032274725.1 Malacoctenus triangulatus
TGTGTGTAAAATGGTGGGAGGACTGTGCTGCATTCAACTTCCTGTTGGAACATGTTGGATTACAAATTAGCTCAAAGGAAGTCTGCCTTTCACATAATTTCCGCTGTAAAGCATAAATGATTAACAACAAGCTCACACCCATCACACTGTCTTATACAGTGAAATGTAACACCATGATATGTAACACTGTCACAGCCATTCAGATCAGCCTTCAAACAAGCGTGACTATATCACTGACTTTAGTAATGTAACACTATAATGTGACACTGACCTCTTGAAGATGTGGTCTGCACCATGGCCATCTCCATGTGACCAAACACACACGTTACTCCCAGACTTTGCCCTTAGACCCCCAACGGCCGGCTGTGTTTTAAAGATTAGAGCTCCATTTGCGTCCAACCAGAAAATCTCATCCTCCGTTTGCTTCTTTAGATCTGAAATCCTTCCCACCAGGATGCGAGAGCAGCACCCAACTATCTGGAAGTTGCTTGAGATATCCAGAAGTAGCAAAGGTTGAGACTGCTACTCATTAACCACACTTTTCCTGGCTGAAGTCAGAGCCAGAGTTGCACACAGCACTAAATGGCAGCTACTGTATAAGGAGTTTGGGTGTGGAGGTTGTTCGGAGATGATGGGAAGTGACTTCTGCACTCTGAACTCTCTGAAGAGAACAAGCCACTATGGATTTTCTTTTGCTGTTAAAAAGCATCTAATTCAAACTACTGTCCTCAATCACTCCTCAGTTTTTGGCAGAAAATCCCCTCTGAGTCTCTTTAGGCGCACACTAAAGATCAGATCAATTATTTCTATAGATATCCGAGTATCCAAGAAAGCAAACAATGTCATATTAAATGCTTCATCAGATAACAACATGGGATAAACAACAACACCTAAAGTTGTCATCAATAGTCCCTTGTTTTAACAAGTCGATGCCAGTTAATCTTATAATCTTTGGTATATGTAATGGACAGAAGTGATGTCAGCTAATGGAAAAAAATGGCATGCAGAAGCAAAAAGTACACAAAAAGCTAAAGGAAGGAGCAGGTTTTGCTCTTTTTCCAGGTTTGTTGGCTCTTGCATCACAAGTGTTCATGTTAAGGTCTTGATTTTAAGTCTTATGTGAGTAGATGTGTACATACTCTAGGTTTTTTTTTCAATTCCCTAAGTGTGTAGTTCAATGATAATTTCAAGACCAGTTTTTCCATGTGCAGCTTTTGATAGATCTGCTTGATCAGTTCTTGAAATGTTGCATTCCATTGATCTTTCTTGTTCACTGATTTGCACCGTGCGTTCTCTTTCATGATGGCTGCAGAAGACTTAGGCTGGCGATTGTTCGTGGATGTACCAGTCTTGTATTAAGATGCCTGTTTGTTTGGTGAAACTAGTTCCCTACCACGACAAATCAATCATAAACGAAAAAGGATGACACCGTTATGATGGCAATAAACTGCTTAACGGAGACACTTATTAAATGTCATATTGAATGTGTGACTCGTTGTTTCTAGATGTCTCTCCACACTGTGTGGAAGAAAGTCCTTCAGTAATATTTAAGGTGTCAAGTCACAACTTCGGGAAACAAACATGAGAAAAAGTGATGTGGAGATGTACCTAATCCATCATGTCGTCGTGTCTCACTGTCTCACTTACCAAACAAGTGGGAGCCCTCTGAGATGGAGAATTCATCCCCGGGTGGGATCTGCAGTGGTCCCACCACATTGACGTCGGGGCCGACCCACTCATTCATTCAGGAGGTTTGATCTGTCACCGGCTCAGAAAACACAGAGTCTCACAGGAGTCTTTGCTGAGCTCTGTAACAGGCATGAACATGAAATCTGTGTGAGCCCCGATGAAGATGTGCTGAACACATGTAGAAGTCGGCAGGACTCAGCATCAGCATGTAATTAAAGCTCACACAGGAGTCCCCACATCACCTGACAGGTCTTTTCTCCCACACAGGGATCGGATGATCAGTAGTTGGCTGTGGGGAGGAGGAGGAGGAGGAGGATGAAGGTCAGGGGACACCGAGGCCTTGGAAAAAATATGTCATGGACAGAGGTTTGATTTTTCTGTTCAGTCGATGTCGCCTTTGCATGTGCGTCCTGTCAGCTCTCATAATTTACTGTTTCATTACGGCCCAGCTAAAGGTCAGGATTGTGCAGTATTTCTTGATGTGGTTTCAATGAACGTTAACGAATGCAAATCTTCCTCATTGTGCATTTTCTGAGTGAAAAAATCTCATAAAAGCTGAACTGCAGATTAGATCTAATGCGCCCCCACCAAAATCACCAGACGAGAGGGTAACTGTGTCTCCAGCTTTCTGCTGTTCAAGGCCACCATGTGGTCACACGTGAGACATAACTCATGTGAACCTCAGCCGCCACAGTTTGTAATTAACTCCGAGTAATTTCCCCTGAGAATCACCAGCAGCCCACAAGGATCCGACGAGCCGCAGCCCCCACAGCAGCCAAAAGTATACCTGCCTCGCAGTCAGAAGCAGTGGCTCCACCTGGGCTCGTAAGCCAGCAATCTGAATCACGCGCTCAGTCACACTTACCTGTTGCTGGTCAGTTGGCGTTGCAGATCCGGCCTGATGAATTTTGTCCTCTTTTATTCTTTGATATCCACACACTGAGCTTCAGCTCCATTAGCTTTCTGTGACTCCAGCAAATGTGTGTGTGTGACCAGCTGAGGTCAGGGAGGAATGGGTGGTGGTTATTAATTAAACTGTCCATTCCTGTCCATGCACCCCCCTTCACACCCCCACCCTCCCAAAAAATTCTGGTTTATGTCAACAAGCAGACAACAGGCAGCCTCATGAATTCCCACCCACATGCAAAACATCGCACATGGGACATAAATCCTCTCATTAGTATGACGTGCAAAACTTGAGAAGTGTAAGCAAAGGAAGTGTTATAAATAAAAACAGCATTGTCACCTTTTTTTTTTTAAAACATGTCTCTTCACTGTACTTTCTAATAATAATACTTTCTAATTCACTGTCAACGCAGTAAAGAAAGAACGTAAAGCTGAGGTAGAAAAGCTCTAAAAGTGATCATTACCCTCCGTCCTTGGACCAATCTTGTTCCTCGAACAAGCTGGATCAGTCTACACCAGATTCGATTGATTTGGGATTCTTGGATGGCAACGTACCAGCACAGATATGTGGACTCTAAGATGAACATTTAGTTAGATGCTACTCATTCTTATAAACCTCAATTTGCCCAAAAAACAATAGTTTAATCATTGACGGGCTGTTGCTCCATCTGTAGAGGCCCGTCTAAGTCAACAGACAAGTCTCCCTGAAATAAACAGAACCTTTGCCATTGGCTGCAGACTGTTTGTGGACTATCTGGTCTGTATCTCACAGCATGTGACCAACAAGCTGGAAGTGATGTTCTGTGTAACGGAACTGATGTGAAAATATTCCTGAACACAAACTCTTAAGTCTCACTGAGCTTTTCTCTTCAGAGTCCAATTGAAAATAAATGGTCGTAACACTTCTGAGAAAGCCTTCTATTTTCACTCCCAAACACTCCTGAGAAAGTCTAAAATTTGGCCAGAAAAGCTTTGACAATGACAGAAACAACTCAATATTACTCAGACGTATGATGTTTTGTGATGGGACTGAAATTGAGACTTTTTTAAAGTTATATTCAAAACTTTTTCAGTGTGTTTTAAGACAGCAGAAGAATATCCTGTCCAGCAGTTATCTTTGGTGGTGAAAGTGTTGCAGGCGGAGAAATGCAGATAAGAAAAAGGATGTTTACAGTGTGAAGGGAAACAGGCCCGACTATGCACTATTTAGGGACGTCACATTTGTGCACCCTGACATAAACAATCACCACTGAGAACAACTTATTCCATTAAACATGACAAAATGATATTTGTAAGTTTGCCATCATTTTTTAGCTTTTATAAATTATCAATGTTTGTCTCAGCTGGAAGTGGTCAGAACGGTTTGAATAACTTAATGTAACCTTTTGACCCCTGTGAAGCATTTCTACTACTCTTGCCTGTCATGTACGTGGGACTGTTACCAAAGTCACCCATGCAGAAAGCTGTTAGGAAGCTGTTACGCTGTGGTGGACACTGCCTGTGCTGGACAAGGTCCAACAGGGTTTGGACATGTGTCTACCTCACACAACCAGTTTTTAACAACTGTCTCAACATTTCTGCAGAGATTCATGAGGATGCATTTTGGTACTTTTTGGTATTTTGGAACAGGAAGACGCCTAAAACATGCAGGACAGTAAAAGTGACACCCCGCCTTAGACTGGACACCAAGGCAGTACTGGGACACTTTTAGGCCTTTTTTGGGTTTGCACTGGCCGGTTACCTTATTAGATCATTGGACACACAATGACTCTGCTTCTATAGAAGTGACACACTGAAAAATCTCCAGAACAACTGGAGGAAGAGATTTTAAGTATAATGTCTTGAAGGCAATGGGATGTATTTTTAAGTATTTTTGCATGCTAATACAAAAGCAAGAATATACTTTGATGATGTATCAGTGTATTACCTCAGATATCATCTTAGACTTTAGCTGTTTCATACGTGATCAGACATTGCATTTTGTACACTCCCACTCAGAGATGTATCTGATTTTGTTTTTGCTTCAATATAACTGTTTACAATTATAATGTAAATTATTGTCCAAAACTCATCCAAATGTCAAACTTTGCATTTCTCAAAAAACAGAATCTACAAGCTCTTTATGTATTTACAATTTCTAAACCATCTTAATACTGAATAGAAATTACATACGAGCGGCTTCATGTGCAGATTAAGTCAACATCCTTTCAAACAATGATATATCATTTACTGTACAAAATGTTTAACAGTAACAATATACATTTCATACATTCCTACTCTTCTATGGTTAAAGTGGAACTTCACAGTTTTATAAGAAACAAACTTTGTCTCTATGTATTAAACACTGAGAAACTGCAAAAAAGCCAAACACCGGCAGAATAAATAGTTACACTTAAAGCTTCAACACTGAACTCGCCATCCATTGTGATTCATGATGAGCTCAGAGCTCCATAAATAATGATGCTGATATAATGCTGGAAGAAGTGAATCACAAACCCATCGTAAACTCAGACCAGAAGCGGCAACAAAGTGCAACTAACAGCAACAGCAAATACATCCAAGCAAAAAAAAATCTCAAACACCTTAACACTGTGTTAAACTATCAAAGTCATTGTTACATTCCAGTTGTTTTTCTCTTTTTATGTTGCATAGCTGACACAAAATATCTACCAACACTTCCGTTCTTACAGGTGAAAGGAAGAAAACAACCAACACAGATAGAAGAAAATAAGTCTGGTTTTGAAGTTGATATGTGTTTCTGAGGTTTTTTCCAACACAGCACAGTTGATCCATGAACGTCGGCCTGTGGTTTTTACAGTACTAAATATTCTAGTTTATGTTACATGTCAGCACAGAGTGAAGCTCGTATTTACTTTTGGATTCTATCAAGTGTTTGCTGATGTTTTTTTCTCTGTGTATCGTGGATTAAAATAGCATTTACCTTTATCAACTACATTTTATATGCCGTTTCTCTTGTTGATTTTCTCTCAGTGGACATTACGCTTTCTCACAGTCGACCATAAATAAATAGATTACGTCTTGAGGTTCGTTAAACGCTGCCAGTCCTGTCACCTCTAAAACTTCCACTTAAATGAAGTCAGTACTTCAGCTTTGACCCTTTTTGGAAAAGCTTTTCTTCAGGAAGGCGGTCTCATTGGTAGCTGTCCTGATAGTCCCCGTTCCTATAATGCTCCTCTTCCTCTTGCATGGTCACTCCTCTTTTTTGTTTCCAGCCCTGCCTTCGACCCGACGAGTCGTCCGTTGTTCCGTAACTCTTTTTGGGAGCCGTCATGTTCTCGCTGTTGAGCTCCGACTCCTCGGCCAGCTCGTCCTCGCCGATGATGCCGCACTTGTCCTCACTTGTTGCTTCGGGGTTGGCCCAGTCCTGCTGCTCTCCCGAGGCAAAAATAGCATAAAAGATGACCCCTGAGTAATGCACCATGGACGCAATAACAAAGACGTTCTGCCACTCCAGCCGGGTCTGTGGGAAGACGAGCAGGCAATGAATTTCAGTTTTTCAGTTAGGTTCCTCTGTAGTAACACTATAAAACTCCTGCTTCACTCTTGGTGCTGGAAACGCTACAGCCCTAATGTGGATAATAAACTTTACAAGGTCGTAATTTATTGATGTGACAGGTGCGAGACCACTCACAAAGGTTCAATAGTCCACAAGTCAGACCAGATATAATTCAAACATGCAGTAAGGAAACCTCAGAGGAACATCTTAGTTTCCTGTGCTGTTTTCATGTGACTGTCGGCTACTTGATGAAATAACTGAATATATGTATACTATTTGTTCAATCTTCTTATCACCTTGTGTTTGGTCAAAGCTCCAACAATGAGAGGGCAAACCATCCCGGACAGCGTTCCCACTCCGTTAGAAATGCCCATCAGGATACTGGCATAGCGAGGGGCAATATCCAGATGATTCACATTGAAACCTGATGACAGATAGTAAAAAATATCACCAATTTATTTTTTTTTATTGCAATGAAGACAGACATTATTTGTAGCCCTATGTTTTGCAAAACTGATCAGATTTTAGATGCACACTTTATTTGGTTGCCTTGACTACAGTCTATAAAATATTCAGTAGAAGTGCCTCCATGAAGGCTTTGCCGGATAATGCATGTGCTCTGCATCACACCCAGAGGGCGTTTAATGTGTGATACAGTCTTAAGGAAAGTCTTTTATGATTCAAATGTAATCTGAATGGACAACACCAATGAAAGAAGGATTTTGTACAACGTGTGCCACAGTGGTGCATTTTTTTAAAGGACAGTCCGTTGTTATACCTGAGATGGCAAATCCACTGAAGCCCACTGCCAGCACCAGGAAGGAAATGGCAACTCCTCGGGTGTGAGAAAACCCGACCACCAGCAGAAGAGTAGCCTCCATACCGAATCCTGTCATGAAGCACGAAGCACATACAAAAAACTGATCATTTAAAAAGAAAAAATCAGATGAATCACCAGATAAATGATTTACATTAGACAGATACACGTTGGACCAAATCCCTGCGAGCTGTGTTTGTACAAACATACCTCCACAATTCATGAGCTTCCTCACGTTGGTGGTTGACATGATTTTGTTGCTGCGTAAGAAGTCAGCCAGTTGACCTCCAATGGGAACCACAATGGTCATCACCATGTGGGGGACAGCAGACAGGATCCCCACCTGTGGGGAGTTCAGGGAGTGAAAACAACCCGGTCACACCTCGAAGACACGAAGACACGCCTGTCCTTCACACTACTGAAAACATGAGGCCAACCTTGCTGATGGGGAAGCCAAAAACCTCCTCGAAGTACGCCGGCTGGCTGATGAGAAGCAGGTAGAAGGTCCAGCTCCGGCAGAAGTTGGCGACAATGATGGCGTAGACGGGCATGGAGGTAAAGAAACGCCGCCATGGAGTATTGAATTTCTGGAATCGCAAGGTAGAACTCAGGTACTTGCTGTTTATATGCGTTCCTCTGTGTGTTGGACGCTACGCATACAGACCTCAGTAACACTCAGCTGACTTATTGTTTCGCCAATGGTGGACTCGATGTACATCCTCTCTTCATCTGTGATTGTGGGATGTTGAGCAGGACTCCCATACGCCAGCAGGAGCCACGTGATGTACCAAAAGATCCCGAAAACTCCTGGTTCAGAAGAGGATGACAGCCAGAGGTGAAGCGAATTCCTTTGCACACCTTCACTCACAGACGCTACAGTCAATTATCTTCCCAGCAAAGGGCTCATGAAGTATTAAAGAGCAGCTTGTTTGTAGGATGGATTCATTAAACCAACTTCAGACCTTCTCTGGACCACGAACATTTTCATTATTAAAAATGAAGCCAGCGTGAGTCACAGAGCCCAGACAAGAAAATGCTAATTTACATCAATAAATCACGAGATTGTATCACAGCAGAACCAGAGTAGCTTTTTATTAAAACATGTTTGCACAAGAACGGATTTTATGTGAGTGATAATCTTTTTAATCAAACTCTAAAGCAATTCAGATAACACCTCCAGCGCAAAGAATACAAAGTACAACTGCCAAGGATCGTCTTGTCAAGTATTATGAAAAGCATTAGTCACACACATTGTAGTTAATGACTCAGCTGAAGATCAACGTAGTTTACTGTACACACTCTGTACATGTGCTAAATTCCATGCAGGACTATTCTGTTTGAACTTCCCAATGTTGCAATTAATATTACATGTGTCCAAGAAAACCACAAGATACATGTTACAACCTACAGCAGGACTGATACGCTATACTTTGCTTTAACCTTGAAGGCTCCTTTTTTTGAATGTTGGTGGGAAGGTTTTTTGGTGGAAGTGTTTGTCTCCACTTACTGTACTTTGAAATCAAGACTCTTTCTTGAGAAGTAGTTAATGGGGGGTGAAAGCTCCGAGCAAAAAGAGAGCAAACCACTTGCATAAAACATGGTTGACAAATTATTCATTCCATATCTACCTGAATCCTCCTCATTCAAAAATCTCTGTCTTCTGAAGTATTATTTCAGCCTTTGTACTTTTATTTCTTTTCAAGTTTTTTTTTAGGTTGTAAAGTGTCCATCAAAAAATCGCATCTAGAATTACATGTACTGCTTAATATATCTGATGTTCTCTTTTGTATTACCGTAAATATAGAAGACCGAAGACCAGCCGACGTACTGGACGAGCACTCCGGCTAAAGGCATCGCAATCACCGCTCCTGCGTAGGATCCTGGGAACAACAGGTGTCACACATCAGCGTCGGCATGATTATTACTCCAACATCTGGACAAGGTCTGCGTGATATTTCACAATCACTGAATATTTCCTAACTGGTTCATTCAGCTTCTCACGTAACCTCTAGAGATCCTTCCCCTTCACCTCAACACAGTGCAACTGCTTATAATGCAACAGACGTGAAGCAACGGGAGGAAATGTGTTTCCATAAAGACAACAGATGAAAGAAACACATTAGCTCCATTGAGAAGACGCTGTCAATATGAATCATTCGTGCTGCCATTACAGAGAGGGTGTCTTTTATTGTCTGCTTCATGGACTCACTAGTCCTGAAAGGGGCGAAGAGAGAGGCGAGTGCTTTTACACAGTCAGCAATGTGGCACTTCATTGAGGCGAACTGGCCGAGGAGCCCCTTCAGACTACGCAGGTGAGCCGTGTTCGTTTACAGACAATGTCAAGAGGGTTTTGATGTATGGGTTGTCATGGTGCACCGTGGTTATTTGGACTGAATCCACAAGGAAAAAAACAAAACAAAACAAAAAACAAGCTCCTGTGTGTCAGCTTCCTGCCGAGCCTCACTTTGACTTAAAAGGTTTTTGCATCAACCAGCGCATCAACTCACCGCAGAAAGACGTGGTGGCCAGCCGGCTCCGTTCAAGAGGCGGCGCCCATTTGGACCACATCCCGTGGCATGCTGGGTAGGTAACTCCCTGACAAAACCAATAAGATGAAGGTGATAAATGGTGAATGTACTCGACTTACTTCATGCCTTTTCACTGTTTCTAGCGCGTCACACAAAGAGTCATGTCCATTCATACACAAACAGTAATGGAGAATCACTTGGAACAAATTAGCTTTAGGGGGAGATTTTACTAACTTTTCAATAAGATGGCTGAGATGATGTCATAGCATATTTACATATTTGGCTATTTGGCTAGCAGATCTAACTCACCTCCACCAGGCCCTGCAGGATGCGTACAAACATGACACAGCCGTAGTGCACCCTCGCTGCCGATGGGATGAACATGTTCAGCACCGACGTCAGGAAGATGGCAGCACCAAAAACCCTGCAGATACACAGAGGAGTCAGCTCCTTTAGTCTCGGTTTGTTTGTTCTTTCAAAAAAACTGGAGTTTAACACCAAGCAACAATGTACATTCAACAAACATTTCCAGTTTCATTCACCTGGGTTTTGAGTGAAAAACACAAATTGGACATGCTTATTTCAGCTTTTATTGCCAGTGGTGAGAAAAAAATCTTTGTCTTTACACAAATTATCGTTGAACTACATTTAAATAATTTTGCAATTATGGACATAAATAACCTTTCAGCACCTTGTCCTGTTGTGACACTGTGATGTTGTCCACAGAGTAACAGCACCACCTCGGCAGTGCCTGAATGCTGGAGACGTCTAATATCGGTAGGCGATATATCTCCAAATATCTGGCGGTCAAAGCGTCTCTGTCAGCCTGATGAGACAGACCTCACGCCTTTGCCTTTCAGCGGGTGAGATAAAGACGTCCTGTTCGCGCCACAAGTTTCTGCTTCATCACCACAATCCTGCACAGCTCCTTCTCCTCCTCTCTCCTTCACCTTATCCACCCCCTTCCTTCTGTTTTTCCAAAACAGTGTGTAAGTGACACTTGTAATATTCCAGTGGCTGGTGTTTCAGAAAGAAATCAGAGGCAGGATCTTTCATTATTAACTCTGTCAGTGGCGTGTCCTCTTTTCCTGTGAAGCTTTTATTACAGGACTGCTATCTGCTCCATCAGCACCGCTCACCACACCGTACAGCTTTAACCCTTTAACCACACCAGCTCAGGAGAGGCTTCACCCAAAGATTTGGCATTTATTGCATTTTTACTCCTTCAAAATGTTAAGGACCGCAACAGGTTGAGCTTCAATGTATAGACAAATCAAAAAAAAGTCAAATAAGTTAAAATCCTTATGCCAATTTGACATTTTAAGGTTGCCTTTTTTAAAGTAAAAGTCCATGTTACCCCAGAATATGAGCTGGTGTCCATCAGAAAGATAAATCACAGCTTTACAATGCAGCTTTGAGCAGTTATGAAGACATGAACTTCATGTGACCTGTTGGCTGAGAGCTTGTTGGAGATAAAACCACCGGGGATCTGAGTGACAATGTAGCCCCAGAAGAAGGAGCCGTGGATCAGCCCCACGGTCTCCGGATCCCAGTTAAACTGAGCTTGCTGAAACAGAGAAAAGAGGAAACATTTGCATCTTTAACTTGAATCTCCACTGTCCTAAATTAAAATGTGACCTGATAACACAAATTGTTACAAGACACAGTTTCTGGCAGTCTGACCTGATGTTGCCATCTACCTGAAGCACTGGAGTCCCGTTTATGTAGACGGTGTTGTTGTTCACCATTTCCACGATGGCCACACCGAGGTTGCATCGAATCCCGAAGGAGATGCAGAACCCCAGGCCACTGAGGATGGCGATGATGTAGCGCTTGGGGAGACCACCGCAACTGCAGTCCACGAGGGGAGCAGGCCGTGGTGCTGACGCCACCGGCTGTCCATCCTCAGTCAGTTCAATGTTGTCCTCCTCCTCCGCGTTACTGCCGTCTATTTTCCTGCAGATCATTAAAGCAGACTGAGTTGTGTCTGTTCTGTGTTCTCTGTCACTGAAGGTGACGACATCATGCCTTTTGGTTTTACAGCTTCATCAGAGCAGCGTAAAAACATACCAGCATCATGCTGTGAAAAGGAGCTCATAAGCTCAACTTCAACACCCCCCCTCGCTTCTCTAGCACTACCCACAATCCATCTGTTTCACTGTCCTTCTCTGATCGAGCTGCAGAAGATCAATCATAAACCGAGAATCTTCTCCCATGAGACATTAATAAAACACAGGAATCAACTTTTATTTTGAAGTGCTCGATTTCTCAGCTTCATATTTGATGAGCGAGTGTGAAAAAGAATGCTGAGCCTCCCTTCCTACTGTGAAGTAATAGCTTCAGAACAACAGGAAAGAAAGCATCGTCTAATATAGAAGCACTGGAGCTTATTTCAAAATAGTCACTTTAAAACACAAACAATATAACATAGACAAATCTAGTTTGAGGCTGAAGAGTGAAAATTAGACATCAGTCAAAAATAGGTTCTCACTCCAGTTTGGTGATTATGCCAAATATCTGATGTAGAAAATAGGATCTCTCTTCTTAGAACCTCCAAAAAACAAAGAAACACTATTTAATTTCTCCAAACACATAACTGAAAATAACATTAAAGACAATCTTTCATATTTATATTGAATTCCTTTGAAAGAAATGTCTTTAAAAACAGAATGAAAATAAAAATTGCTGATCAGGTTTCTTCAATCTTAATTATTCAAAGCCCACTGATGTATTCACCTTAAAAATCCTACAAGGACACTGCTTTTTTTTTCCCATCACTCGCTTTGCGATGTAAACCAATGTGTGTCTGCTCGATGTGGCCCTCAGATATTTTCTGCTGTTTCCTGTTAACTACTACTACCTGCAAAATCATTTACACCCTCTGTCACATTAGGACAATCGTGTATCAAGTGTAAAGTCCCATTGTTGCAGTCTGATGACAGGATATTCACATCGTGACCATGATGGGACTGAAGAGATTCAGACAGATGCTCAGAAGTTGGAAAAAAAAGAAAATCCCCCCATAAATTTTTAAACATGCAATGTTCATTGTTGGCTTTTGGCTTCATCATGAGTGAATTATTCAAAAGCTATTTCTGCAACTATTGAAATGCCAACAAATTCATGTAACACGCAGAGATGTTTTTGATATTTTAAAGGCTTTCCACCATTCACCGACAGACAAATGTTATCCTGTAAAATATGTACAAGGTATGAAAAATGTAGTAGAGTCTTAAAATAAAATCTGTGATTACATCACTTGCATTACTTGGGAAGCACAAGAATCAAATATTTAGTCATTTTGAGGATCTCTGAGAAAGCGCTGAGCTGCTTGTGCTCCTTCACAGGTTCTCCTCGTCCCTTTGAAAGGAAATGTTCAGCTTCTCCACGTTGTGCATTCCTGCAATTCACTGCTCAAATCATCTCTTCATTGCAATGTGGGGATGAGGAGTGGGAAGACTGGAGACCACCTCAGATGAAACGCAGTCAGACAGCCTTCCTCCTTACCTCATTCAAACCTCCTCACCTTTGCAGTTTTCCGAGGGAGTCTCCCACAGTGTTCTTCACCTCCTCCTTCCCAGGTTTAAACACCTGCTCTTTCAAACCTGCTAAACCAAAAGGCATCTTCTTTTCCTTTTCTGCGTCTCTGTCTTATTCCAGAACAAATTTCTCGATACCTCACAGGATCACTTTAATCTGGGAAAAGCAGCAAAAAAAATCCCACTAGTCGCTGTTCCTCATCCCTGCTGAGTTTGTGGCGCTGGGGACTGGCTCCACCTCTGAGTGTTGCCAAAGATCCCTCGGAGGAAACAACTTAACTTCCCCACTTCTCAGACAGACATCAGTGGAGGATGGAAGGGAAGGCTGGTGAATCCTTTGGCGTTGGGGGAAATATTCAAGCGGAGCCCCTGGAACCTATTTCATCCCTGAAATATCCTTTTGAAACCAATCAAAAAAGGAAAGAAGCAAACCAAAGTGTTGCGATCCAGTTTTTATTCTTCATTGCGATCCCTTCATGTGTGCGCAACTGAACTGAATGCATCTATTCCCGGAGAGGAGGGGCAGATGCAGCTGGTTTCTCATAGTCCAGCCCCTTATTTTCAGTCATGATCATCATCATCATCCCCCCTGCTTCACCCCTTCATCCAGCCGAGTTCATCTGATAGCAGGCAAGTAGACAATCTGTTAAATATACATGAGATTGACAAGTCGCATTGAGGGGAGAGAGAGCAGTCGCTGGGCTGATGGAACAAAAAAAGACGAGCGGATGAAACTTGAGACAGAGCCTCCAAGTTCCAGGTTGAACTCACACTCCCCGACAGCTTTTGGGAACATCTTCCCACTTTTTCTGTTCGGTTGAAGAATCAAGAGAAACTTCTCTGCTCCCGCAAAGATGTGCATCTCATACACCTGCCAACAAAATGATGCTGATGAGCATTTGGCTCAAATTCATGTTTTGTCAATGAGGAGTGGATTTCTCTTTTCATACATTGTTATTCTGCATAATTTTGATACAAACATTAAGATTTTGAAGTCTAAACTCCAGACTGATGATCTCAGCCTGAGGTCAAAAGATATTTTGGTGATTGAGGCAGAGTGACTGAATGATCCAGGTGACCCAGCTGTTCAGCTCATCCAACTGGCTCATCCACTGGTAGGTTTACATTTGTCTACCTAACATTTATATACAAATGGCAAATTTCAGTATGAGGCTTCAATGGTCAAAACGAAGTGTCCTCCAGCTCTGAGTGAGCCGTGCCTGCCATCTAGAGGCTGAATGAGGAAGTGATTCCGACGACTAATGCTCCCAGAATTATGTG
>JAUESE010000092.1:8270493-8281169 GCA_032274725.1 Malacoctenus triangulatus
TTTTTTGAGCTGTTGGGTTGCAAAAAACATTGCAACCACGTTTTCCTCTTTATATTTGTACATTTGTTACTGTCACTTTTTTTTTGTTGTTTTTGTGTATATTTTTGGGGTGAGTTTCTTCAGGGCTCAAATTGTACCCAAAGATGTAAAGATGTTTTCAAAAACATTGTAAGGGTCATGTTATTGGAGTGAGGTGCAGGAAAACATTGGCATAATGCAGATGAGGTGGTTGTAGAGACAAATTTAATAGAATCTATAAAGAAATGTTTTAAGTAAAATATCATCCACCCCTGAAAGTTGTAGAAAATAGGAGAAAAACAGATAAGTCAGGAGAAGTTAAGGAACATTATGGATGCAATTGAATGAAGCACACTTTAACTGGACTTAAATTGTTGTTCAAGGCTTTCAAAAGTGACAAAATGATCAGGGACGCTGACGGAGCAGCAGCAGGCGGACAGTCTGTACCTCTGTGTGTTTTAATGGGTGGAGACATGAGGTCCTCCTCCCAAAACAGTCACAACACCAGCGAGCTTTACCATCAGCACTGTCAGTTTAACTGGATCCTGGAAGGTCCGGGAGGGGGAAAAAACAAGTCAAAAAGACCCCCAAACGTACCGCTCCGCTTAAAGTCCCCGCTCTCAGCCCACCCTTCCTCCGCCACCTCTGTCGGACCCGTTGGCGAGCGAAACGTTGGAGCGAGGTAAGCGCCGCAGCAGCCTGTAGCGGCTCCACTTTGTGTAACGACCGTCAGCCATGAAAACTTCTGCACGGCCACGAACGCGACAGTTAGAGAGGAGGAGAAAACGGCAGCCTCTCGAACAAGCTGCCGCCGCCTTTTTAGTTGAAAAAAGGGCACCGACGGTTTAGGGGGGCTTCAAAGGATTTTCCTTACACGTTTACAACTTTAAAGGGAGGGAGGGGGGAAAAAACAACAAAACATAGCAGTCATCTTTTTGAGGGAGTGTCGTAAACCGTTTTAACGTCCGACCGACTGGACGGCGGACACAGGCGGGCTCATCGCTAACAACAGCGACATCAAACATTCACATTCAGCTGTGTTTGAATTCAACACTTTTTAGTTCGTATGTGGCTCTCTAAACTTCGCCGCCGCGTCAACGATGCTGTGAAGAGACCCCCGCATGCTATGGCCGTGTTCTGTTAACGTTTGATGCCCACAAAGGCCGTTAATGTTTCGTTTGTAGCCCCCAACAACCTACATATTGCTTTGCAAGAAAAAGTATCAGCTCTGAAAGTCGTCGGTTAAGCTCAAAGGAAAAAGCTTTGATGCACAAACTTGACATGGCAACAACTTACATCACCGTCGGTCAAGGTTTTTGCTGAAAATTAATATTGAGCAGAAGTTAAGAACATACTCCACTGATTGTTTCCCACCCGACATGTTGACTTGTTTTGTTTGTTACTGTATCACATCATTTCTTGGAATTGTGTTTGCTAAATAACATTCGTCAATAGAGAAAAGCTGTAAAGAACTTTTTTTTACCCACACAACAGACAGGGTTTTGTGGGTCAGTGACAGGCTTTTACTGATTCATAAGTAAACATTTACTTGCATGACTTCATACATCCCTCAGAGCTCCACATAAACAGTCAGGCATCCTCCAGTTTTCTGTCAGACTTTCAGTTTCTTGCAGGATAAATTGTTTTAAACTAAATGGAGTTACCTTTATCTCATGAAAAAGAAAAAGTGATTATACAGAATTACTGTGGATTTTTTCGTTAGATTTAAAAGTACTTAAAAAAATAATGGTAATATGACATCAAAAACAACCTGAACATACCCAAAGTCATGCACTCATAACAAAGATACATGCTCTTTCATGCCAATGATATTTGTCAGTGACCCAAAGATTATCAGAAAAGTTTTCCCTTTTTGTTACATCTCAGAAATAAGAGAAACAAGCCCAAAATGTGCAGAACAAGGCCATATTACTGCAAAGTATGATGCAAAATAAAGTTGGTCTCACTGCAGGAATAAAAGTTATGAAATTTACAGAAATTGAGCAAGACTGATAAATGCAGTCGTTTCATTGCTCATTGTGTCTCTGTGAAATGAAGCTGTCACTTATACCTGCTGTACTTCAAAGTGACTGTAATCAGTTTAAGATAAGGTTGCTGCTGCATAGCTGGACAAATACCACTGCGATATGAGACTGGATGTTTTTGTTATTTGAAATTGTAATATTATGATATGAATTCACTGCTGTCTTTTCCTGGTTTTCAAGGGCTACACTTTTGTAAAGCAGTATTTTTGTGCTTGGACTTCATCTTTTTCAGTCATGATATCAACTCTCCAGCTGAAAAACTCAAATATTTCTGCTGACAATGCAGTTAACATGCCATTACTTAGGTGCTTTGTCCTCAATATCCTTCTCGAAGTGTTCATCCACACCTCCCGGTTTGAATAAAGGTTTTCAGGATCAGCTGTTTCAGGCCTACAATTTTATCTGCTCACTATTTGTTTTTTAACCTGTCGTTCAGCTTCCTGACAGGCCTCTGAACAGGTCTGCCTTGTTCAGGAAGCAGAAGCACACCCAAAGCAAGCATCTTTATTTTCTTAACACACCATGTGCCTACTGTGGCAGTCATTCGTTATGCTGACCTTCTGCTCAGGCTGCCCTTGTTGGCGCTCTTCCATCGTGCAGCGTGTCGCCTCGCCACGGTCACAGTTTGACAGGGTAGAACAAGGTAGTACTGTACTTCTTGCCACGCTTAAGTTCGTCTTCAAGTGAAGGGAACTGAAGATCCAGCAACTTGTTTTGACCCCGACAACGTTACGAGTCAGGAATAAACATGTTGAGATGTCGAGTACAGAGTTCAGACGTGGAAATTTGGCAGAGATTAGAACAAAACTAAGATACTGTTGAACATTTAAGCAGAACCCATCACTTACGTTTCAGATGACAATATTTGCTGTTTGCCGTCTTGGTGACTGAGTGACTTTTTTTTGTTTTTGTCCCAGCGAGATGAGCCAGGCGGAGCAGGTGCCTGAGGACATGCCTGCATGCCTCAGTGATGACTCAGCACCAACAGGTAGGCTTCACACTGTGTAGTATTGTGGTGGCACTTAGAGCATTTTTATTCCATCTACCAGGAATGTGTTTGTTTTTATGTACTCCAGTTTATTTGTTATAAGCCGGGAGTTTTTTTTATTGTCTGGGTCTCGGGACAAACCGACTGTTTTAGTCCTAATAGGGTAATTCAGCCTTTTATATTTCATTTGTCATGGTTAAAAAATTAGGCTTTTGACCTTGACTGTCTGTCTGAAAAATTGCAGCACAAAGTGCAGTGTTTAAAGGGAAAATTAGGTTGGTGAATAATAAAGTTTCTGATTGGAAAAACTCAGTTGATTGATTCTGAACATTGTCAGATGGTCGAATGTGAGGAGTGTCATTTATCGTCCCCTTTCTTCGGTTTTGGTATTGGTGTTGATGTTGTCGTCCTTGAGTCTGGATTATTGCTTGGAATGTAAACTGAAGGTTTCGCCTTGGTCTCATGGATGTTTTAGACTTGACAAAAATGTGGTGCATGAAAAATTGCCATCTGAAAAATGCAAGTAGCCTCTTTGGAAAAAAGGTAGGAAAGATTAGCGAGTACAAATACAGAAAAGGGTGGATATTTATATATTGCACCACGTAGTATCTTTCCAATTAGCTTCAGGAATCTCACATAGAAAGATAGATGGATAAATAGACACATCTTTCTGTTTCCACTGTTTCTAGTGCTTGTTCGTCTTTGACTTGTGGTGTTCACTCTGTATAATATCTGACTATAAAGCACCATCATGCACCAATGTTGTGATTTGTGACAACTTATACTTTTGTCCCTTTGAACTAGACAATAGCAAGGACCACCCACAGACGCAGCCCGGCATGTTGGGCAGATTGGCGGGCGGCTTGTATGGCGTCACCAAGGGGGCCGTAGGAGCCACGGTGGGCGGCGTGGCATGGATCGGAGGAAAAAGTCTGGACCTCACCAAGACTGCTGTCACCTCTGTGGCTGCTGTGCCGGCTGCGGGAGTCGGGCTGGTCAAAGGCGGCGTGTGTGCTGTAGCTGGAGGAGTCAGCGCCGTCGGCTCGGCGGTGGTCAGCAGAGTTCCCATAGTGGGCAGCAAAAAGAAGGACAAGTCTGACTGACGGATAGAGGAGTGAGAGTGTGTGCGCGCGCAGCTGGTGTAGTCTGGCTCGCCCCGAATGTTTTGTATGTTCTCATGCAACTGTAAACTCACGTTTATAGATTTATGTTGCAATGAATTTCAAAAAGCAACAATGGAACAGCATGACAAAGACTCTTCTCAGGCTACCTTCCGAGACTGTTGTCATCTGTGAAGTTGCTCCAGTATTCCTCTAACTTCTGAAAAGCCACAACCTTGTTTTTCATTGTAAACTGTCGTGTTTGTTGTATTCACTTTCTTGCGGGAGGAAGCGTTACTTTTTTGCAAGACAATCAACGACCTAGCTGACTATAAGAGCATGCTGAATCGGGCTGGAAGTGTTTACAGTAAGATTTGGTGTTCCCTTATTAGAGTTTCCTGCTCGTCTACTGATTTCACTTATGGACTCAGTTATGAGGACCACCTTCTTTCCATGCAGAACCAGCTTTCTTTCAGTGAATTTGCTCTAAAAAAGAACTGACGTCAGAAGTTTTAAACTTTACAATCATGACTTTTTTTTTTTTAAACATTTCTCTCAGAAACAGTTTACCAGACCGAAGCTTTGTAATGGGACTTATATCCTCTCTGTAGCTGAACACTCGGTTTATCAATGCTCCTCTCTGTCGTCTCTCTGTTTGCTGATGTGCGAGTCTGACAGCTGAATGTCTCCTTTCAAGTGTCATTTAGAATCTTGAGCTAAGTTTCTCTAAAAGTGTTTTGTTAAAAGATGTCACTCCGCCTTTTTTCTCGACAATACAATTCAAGGTGTGTATCATGTATAACTTTGGTTCAAAAGCTTTTCTTTTATCATTGTTGAAGGTTTTTGGAAGATCACTGAAACACTACAATATTGGTTTCAGAACCAGTTTCAATAAAGCAAATAAAGTTAGCATTGTTTTGTGTTCCCTCCTAAAATACCATCATAATGTACCTTTTAGGGTTCAGGACCTCCACTGCAAAAAAAACGCACCTCTTAAAAATAAGACTTAAAAAAAAAAAATCACCCTAAAAGAAGAATTTCATTCAAAGAGCTATTTGTGTTATTTAGGACTGAAGTTTAATACTTTGCTTTTTTCAAGCCAAACAATCTTGATCAAGCTGCTTCGTACTTGAAATAAGTGAACAATTTGTAACTTTAAGGTGATGCTTGTTCATTAGGCGATTATGTCTCGTTTTAGGTGTGACAGTTTGAGCTTGAAAGAAGTTAAATAAACCTAGTAAGAAGTACGTTTTTTCTGCAGTGTCCTCGTGTGTCCTGCATAAGTCATGACATGGATTAATCAATCTTTATTAGTGGCCAAGAGGTTCAGAGCAACTGCAATTGTTGAAATGAGTATGACACCCCCCATAGAGCTTTAACCAATCTGTGGCCCCCTTAATCCCACCACCACCACCCACCCATGACTGAACAGAGCCCCCCCATCTAATTCGTCACAAGAAACATTCATAAAAAGATCTTTTGTTGGGTGTCTTTGTTTGTTGCTTTATTTTAATTGAAGTAATTTCAAAGCTGTGGAATGTGTAACAGTGCAAACTGTCACTGCTTGAAAGTTTTTAGATGAACTAAAATAATTACGGCACATTTACAGGATATCAGAGGCAAGATTCTTTAATATAAGTCAGATGATGCTAACCTGTTCCAATGCAAATGTTTATCTGCCACAAACTGAACAATTTGGTTCATGTTTATCAAGTGAAATCCCCTCAGTTGAATTTTTGGACTCAGCTCTGTTTATTCCTGAGGCGCTAACATGACCACTAGTCCTGAGGAAACCACCGTCTTTGGATCAACCGTCACCTGTTCCACATCCGTGACATCTCTCTCTGCAGAGACAGACAGAGAAAAGAAAAACACAAGTCAGTTTGAAGTTAGGATGCAAATTTTCCTTGAAATGTTCAGAATGTAGACGCAGCTCTTACTTTTCCTCATGCATAAAGGTTCACAGCGTCTGTTCGGTGCAGGCAGGCACACAGCAGTGGTGCAGTGAATGAACAGCTAAACAAGAAACAAAGGCAGAAGGCAAAAGGGTGATGGTTTAACACAGAACTTTCACGTCCTTGAAGAAGTTGCACACAAATGATCATGGTCTCTTACATTTTGCTGATGGGTGGTCTTTGCATTTGGTTCCACAAAAGTGAACATCTTGAAATAGAAACGTTTGTGGTGAGTTGCGAAATCCATGCTGGAAGGAACTGGAACCATTCTTGTCTCGTAGTTATCATCCCTGTATGGGCATCTGGACAGAGAAAAAGCAAGGATAAGGACATGAATGACACGTTAAAAACTGTGCAGATGTCCTGTCCGTTCATGAACCTGGCAGAAAACATTGTTCTGTATCATTTAGGCAACCTGGCTCACAAGTTTCAGCTAGTTGAAAGAAAAGAAGTATCAGAGAAAAACATCATGTCTAATTTAGAAACAGCATCATCAAATATTTTTGTTGATAAAAATCTTTATATAGGATCACTGATATGTGAATAATTAAATAGTCAAAAAGACAATCTTGAAGTTGCTTTGTTTTTTTGCAGTTATTAAAATACCAGTTCTGCTCAAGAGGTAATCAGAAGTTTTCTTTACCCATCAACGAGAATGTCCCACTGAGGCATGCTGTGAGGGTTGGGGCTTGTGGTTGCCCAGCAACGGTCGAGTGTCAGCACGTAAATAGGATTTTTCTTATCGACGATGTGAATGTCCACGTACACCGGTTCCCTCAGAACTTTAGCCACAGGATAGTCGGCCTCCGTATAGAAGGAGCTGTAGGCTGCACTCACTGTGGCAGGAAACATGAAAAGAGCATCATGACAGCTCGTACACCATATCCTCAAATGAAGCAGCTCTGCCTGCCTGTCATTTACTCACCCTCATCGCAGCCCTTCGTGTGGCATTGTCCATTGCCCAACATCATGGCGACTCTCAGAGGCCCCAAACCGGCGACCGGTCTCGGAGGATTATCTAACTTCAACACATCAACCACCAGTGCTTGAACAGAAGTGCCGATGTATCTACACTGGAACAACACTCTGCAAAAGAGAGCTGGCATTACGTCGACAGTCCAAAACCTCAACTCAAAATCAGACTTCAAAAAAGTGGCCACCTACTCAAAGTGGCTGTCTCTGGTAATAACTCCTTCAGGTCCTTGATCCACTGTAAATGAAGATGTCATCCTGTTCTCATAGACTATAACTCCAGACTCCTCCTACAGAATATCAAACACACACTGAGTGAGAGAACAGTCATTCAGAAACGATCGCTTCAGCTGAATCGTTAAATGACGTCCTGTCTTACCCTGATCATGGATCCGCAGCCGGTGACAGGAAACTGGAAGATGGCAAAGGCTGAATTGGAGTCCACACACTCGCAGTCCGGGCCTGACCCCATCAAGTGAACTGAGTCGGTATCAAGGCTGGGCAAAGTGGCGTCTTTGGCCACCACAAGGATGAATTGACCATCTCTCGTGCACTGAACGGTCACTGGTGAAAAAAAAATAGAAGCAGAATTTGGTGAGAGCAGCACACATCTTACATGAACTGTAGATGTTTTTAATTCTACCTTTTGTGTTCCTTGATAAAGGTTGGAGGGCAGATTTCAATAATTTCATAAAACATGACAAGTTAACAGTATAAATTTCCTGGTGTTTTTTCTAAGAGAATGGAAAATGTCCTCTTTTTTTTTCAAAACTCACCTGCCTTCCCATAGTAGCAGTGTCGGCCATCATGGCAGCAGTTTAAGGCTTCACAATCAGAAGCGCTGACATCAGGAGCTCCGCATGTGACTCTCGTCGCTCTATCCACTTCGCAGCTCTCCACCGGACTGGGAGGGATGGGAAGAATCCACGGCTTCTGGGTTTGAGGAATCGTTGGGTTCTGCGCGTTCTGATCACTGGATAGTTGTGGAGTCTGAGGTTTCGTAGGAGTTTGGGGTTTGGGATTCTTAGGGTTTTGTTTGGGAGGCGTCTGAACAACCGGGGGTTTTGGGTCGGCCTTCTGCTTTGAAGCGGTTTGTGACTGGTCATACGCAAAGCCTTCAAACCTAAGAAGAGTATTGCTGGTTTGAGGGGATTGAGGCTTTTGAGGGTTTTGGTAGGGGTTCGAACTTGTCCCATAGGTCCCACCGGTCCCACTGGTCCCATAGGACCCACCGGTCCCACTGGTCCCATAGGTCCCACCGGTCCCACTGGTCCCATAGGTCCCACTGCCCGAAGTTGTCATATGGATCCCATAGGTTGCAGCACTCGTACCAGTTGCAGGTGGAGTTGACACGTGCATCGCACCTGAATAGGAACCCTGCTGCCTGACTGGATTTTGGCTCTGAGTTTTCGACCCACCATACTGGGGAGCAGCATCCACCTCTGTTCCCAGGAAGGAACCCAGCAGAGCCAGCACCACCAGGGAGGTCACACTCCAGCGCTTCGCCATGGTTTCACCACCGTCTGACATGGACAGTCCTCCAAGCGTCCGTTTGGTGTGCGCTGCTTTATTTATAGGCCGCCAAGCCCTTAACTCCACCTTCCAGGCCAAACGGCCACCAACCCGGGCTTCAACTCCCTCAACAGCCACTCAAAATGTGCATGCTTTTCCTGGTGTACGATTGGGTCCTCAGCAGTTCAGCCATTTGTGTGGTAAGAGGGCGAGGAAACGTGTTATCAGATCAGGTCATCTTGTAATGACAATCTGACATAAATCGATTTTTCTGCCCACAAGTTCAAAAGTCAGGTCACAGAAGCCTTTTTGAAGGTCTCTGTAGCCTCAAGATGTCACCAAATATTTATTTTTGTCAGCGCACAATGTCAAACATTAATCTTTTCATTGAGCATGTGACAGTGTGATCAGTCACAAGAGGGACCGAGCTTTCTGTCAGTGTGACGCTGACCCCTAAAATCACATCTGTTGGGCATGAAGTACATTTGGACATTGGTGATTCAACCTTGCACCAAACTGAGCTCTGAACCTCTCTCATTTTACGAATAAACCTCTCCCTTTACCTCGATCTGTCGCTTGACTTGATATTCTTTCCCAATAAACCCTGCTCCAAAACAAAAAAGCCACTAATCAAGGCTTTTCATTTTTCAACCAGTTACTTAGTTTTCCTAGTAATGTGTTTCTGTCAGTAAAGTTCATGATTTCATAACCCACAACTGGCATGAGTTGCATAGAGAATGAAAACACAGGTCGGGTCAACTTGTTGGAGGACTTGTTCAGAAAAACAAGTCCAGTGTGGGTCATAAAAACCTATGAAGGGGAATTGTTCATTTCATAAGCACACAGTACCCTGGACTTTGCAGATTTGTCTGTTTGTCATTCATTTTCTTCCTAAACTCTCATTGATCACACAAAGGGTCACATTTAGATTCTGAATGTGAAACTTTAGAGAATCACTCCTTTACATTCAAACAGTGATCACTGGCCAACTGTCTTGTCATGAGAGTCGCTGCAGCTAGGGTGTGTTTAGACATGACATGGGATTATGTGGACTTTTATTTTGGACGAAGGTGTTTTGCTCTGCCTTACATCTGGTGCAATGTCTATTGGGTTCTAAAAACTCACAAAATGCATCTCGGCAGCACTCCTAAAAACCAACACTGCACCTTTTCCCCTTAAAAATAGCCTGTAACTCTCAACGTGTTAAGGATCAAACTGCTTGAGCTGGGAAAGTAAAGCTTCTAAATGCATTGACAGAGAAATATGATTTTTAAGTATCTAAACTTTTTGTTCAGGCAGGAAATTTTAACCTTGGCTTTGTTTAATTTGTCTATTTTTGAATGTTGTGTGGTTTTATTATAAGTGGATGTTCCACTGGACAAATCCAGGAAAAAGCAGGAGTCGGTGTCAAAAAACCCCCAAAGCAGAGCAACAAAGAAGAAAACACATCACTGGATGTGATCTGATATTTCTCTATGAGAAACAAACTTCAAATGAAAATCATCAAACTGTTTTAATCCCTGTGTTGGTCAGTTTAGAACTTCAGTGTAACACCTGACATTGTTATCGGTGTTTACTCAACAGAGCAAAAAATAACTAAACAAAAAAAAAGAACATCCAAAAAACCCAACAAAAAACTCAACACTTCGATGACCTACAGTTATTTGACCACAGGGCGGCGTAGATTTGCTTAGTCTTTGATAACGCACACAACCTATCAAATGTGGTCCTGCGAGGTGGAGAATCCATAGAATCCACAAAATTACATTTTTTGTTATTTCTTAAACACCCTATTTTGTTTATATAGACTGAAAAGAATTGATGTATTGTTTACAATAACTGCTGAAGTTTAGATCGACTGTATTACATCAAAAGGTGTTTCTGATATTTTGGCAACAGACAGGGAAGGAGTGGTGTCTTCATAGATATAAGGAAACATGACCTATTTATTACAACATTCAAGGCGTCGTATATTAAAACTACTGCAATTTGAGAATGGAAAAAGGAATAGAAATTGAATAGAAAATGTTTTAGAAATATATTTCAGTATAATAGGCTGAACAAAATCTGAACTGCAACGACAAAC
>JAUESE010000092.1:8371064-8384648 GCA_032274725.1 Malacoctenus triangulatus
GTGTGTGTGTGTGTGTGTGTGTGTGTGTGTGTGTGTGTGTGTGTGTGTGTGTGTGTGTGTGTGTGTGTGTCAAAGTGAGAAGGGGAGGTGGAGTCTTGAAAGAAGAGTACGCTGAAGGTGTGAGAAAAGACACTCGGTGAAAGTGATGAAAAATCATCCTGTGATTTTGTTTCTGTTTTATGTTCGGCAGATTTCTCTCTCGAACAAATCAGCATCAATTGATTTCTGAAATACAACTTTTTCTAATTATGTGTCCACGTTCTGCCAAATAAGAAAGAATAATGAGGAAAATACAATGAATAGCTTGTCCTAATCAGTTTTGCCTCTTCAAAGAAATTACCAATATTTAACAGGACATGACACACAAAAACAAGTCAGTTTCATTTATGGTATAAAAACAGTTTGTGTGCTTTGGTCCAATCTTCTTGTTTGTTTTTCTGTTTATCAAAAATTAGAAAAACACATTAAAATATTGTTCTCCTCCACGAGGACACAAACGAAAAGAAACACTTCCCTTTTTCTCTTGCCTTTAATTGACATTAATCTTTTGTCATTAATCGCTCTGGAGAAAATACAGTGATAATAAAATAACAACAGCTATTTTTGGAATTGTGTTTGTTTACTCAGATTATATTAGGCCCATCATTCAGGAGCTGAATCCAAATGTTACACTGATTAGCATAACAATAAACAGGAGATATCAGAAACGCTGTTTTTCCTTCCTGAAGGTACTTACTGTACGTGCGGATAAGGAAGGAAGACTTAGAGCCACAAACATGTCACCGCCTGCTGATATTGGCTGTCTGAAATGTAATTTGCTTCCCCCCAAATATATGTTTTTGCCTCTCGGAGAGGAGCGAGGAGGAAGAACACCGCTGGATGTTTTATCCACTTGGGTTCACGAGAATAATATGCGACGCTTCTGAAGGGAAAACAAGGAGAACTGACATTGTTTACATGCACTTAAACTGTGTCTGTCTCTCGTCCACGGCGTGTCTGAGGGCACTAATGAAACTGTTCACCTGGAATTCAGTGCGCCCGGCTCCATCTGAGCCACATAAAACTTTCTAACCATCTCGCTGTCTGCATTAAGTCGATAATCTGCTTTGTGAAACTGACCGTTCCTTAAACCCGGCTCTTTTGTTGCAGTTCTTAAAGGCGGGAGCAGTTTGCAGTGGTAATGGCGGCTAATTTGATACTCGGCTCTTAGCCGCCCGACATATTCCTCGGTTTAGCTGAGACGTAAACCAGAACGGGCCGTCGCTTCCTCGTCGGCAGCCGGCGAAAATGCTTGCGAATATTTCCAGCAGATCCTTTGTGTTTTTTCCTGGAAGGACGAAGCTTCAGAAGAGTTTCACACAAGCGACGATCACTATAAATTATTCAATGATCTAACAAAACCACTTGGTGTCTTTGAAATAGTTTCATGGAGCAAGAACACAGTGGTCATATTTGTGTTTCAGCATTTGTGCTGTCAGACAAGAGGCCTGCTGCATGCTTAACCTTTATGAAGGAAACAGGAGGAAGAGGAGCAATCAGCGCAGCTGGCAAACACAAGTTTTGGCGCGAGCGTCAAAGTGTAAACTCCCCCCAAAACAAATCAACTGCAGGACAGAGCTGTTATCATTCCTCCTAAATCTGACACAGAAGCATTTTAGCTTCTCTCTCTCTCTCTCTCTCTCTCTCTCTCTCTCTCTCTCTCTCTCTCTCTCTCTCTCTCTCTCTCTCTCTCTCTCTCCCTCTCTCTCTCTCTCTCTCTCTCATTTTGTTCCATAACGACACAAAACAACTACTCGATGGTGGCCGGTTAAGTTTGTGACGCTCATTTAATTCAGCTCACATTTGCACTCATGTTCAATTTTTTTTGCGGACTATTTGTTGTATTTTTGGTTTCTTGGAAACCTAAACCAAGATGCACACGTCCAAACTCTGGAGAAATCAAGTATTGGACGCGAGTGTGTGGAGGGATCCAAAGCTTGGCTGGCCAAGCGAGCCTCCTCACGGTTGCTAGGCTCGGACCGGATAGTTACTGTTTGGAGGCGTTGTTTAGTGAATGTTTCTGAGCACAAACCTCGAGGATCCGCTCTGAATCGAACCATTTAGGACTACCTACATGATGCAACATAAAGCTCCTGCTGTGTTGCGGCACAATGTCGCATAATTGTCTTGTAATTAACGACTATTGTCTGCAAATTTCTTGAAACATCCGCGAGTTGTTTGAGCTGTCAGGTTTCCTGACTCGGCTGTCCGAGTCCTGGCACTCGTCTCCATGTGGGGACAGTACAGAGGGACAGATGGAGCCGAGGGAGAGGAGTCGACCTTCTCCTGCTCTCGTGTCGCTTTGTTGATGAGGAGCTTGAAGAATCAGTGCATAACATCCTGTCTGCTCCGTTGGTATTAATAACTCACCAGGAGATGAGTTCTGTCAGAGGCGGAGGACGATTTTATTGAGGCTAGAAGCTGCTGGAGCTCGGCTCAGAGGATCAAACTGCAGCTCAGCCAGCCAATGACCAGATATCTCACTGGTCCAGTTAAGTGAATTAGGTCAATGTAATTCTCCTCAGCGTGGACACACTGCGAGGGGTGAACTGTGCTGCGGCACGTGTTTGTGAAATGTAGATAGATGTGGTGGAAAATCGAGACCCTTCAGTACAAGAAGCCATAACTTGACTCTCCCTCCTCATAAAAAAAACGGGATCAAGTTCTGCAATTCAACAGTTATTTCTCTCATCGTTTGTTGTTTATTTTTAAGAAGCGGGTTGGTTGATCGTGACGCTCTGTGATTAGATTTCAGTATTTTCAGCCACAGATTGTCATTTCGAGAAATGAGTTTGCTTTTGAAGGCCCCCTCATCAGAGCGTGGAGCTGCTCGGACCTTTGAAGAGACGGATCAGGGAGGCGACGTGACTGTACGATGCAGAGCACGAGGTCGTGTTTTGAAAAGAGGTTGCGTTTTGTGCTGGCTGAGATAAACACCATATTTTAATGATTATTCATGAAGAGAGCGAATGTTGGGAGAAATCTGAGTGTGTTTGTGCTTCATGCCGACGAAAAGGGAAGGAAATAAATGTGAGTGTGTCAAGTGTATGCGCGCACGTATTGGTTACAGGAACAATACTTTGTTTTTGTGCAGCATCTCAGCTCTGAATCATCTTTTGTGGTGAGCTAACACGGACTCACTGTAAGTATGCTAAAAATATGTTACAGCTCAGTGCACAAACCTTGTCTGTTCTTGCAGGCATTAGTACTCTGAGGCAGCCACCTTTGTTTGTTTGTTTCTTTTCTGTGCATCACCTTTTGCTTTCCTTGTGCAAATCGATTCCTTTCGCTTTTTTTTTTAAAGTTTCAGCACATTTGTTCATTTTTTCGACTTTTCGCTCTCTGTAGAAGTTTTCACATCCTGTCATGTTATCAGTGAAAATGGATGTTCAAAAATGGAGATACAGAAAGTAGATATTTTACATTCAGGAGCTCACAGTACATCCTTCACAAATGATATTTCATGTGGTGTTCATATACATGTATTCAGGCATTACTGTGCACACAAAACACTTTTGCATTGTGAAAGAAATGCACTGATTTACTCAGTGAAACCATGTGTATGTTGACTGTCTTCAGTCAAAATGGTTTGAAGAGATTTGTTGTCACACTCTGTGAGGGGAGGGGGGAGGTGAGATCGACCATCAAATGTGCTGTGAAGAATGTGTAGAGCTGTAAAGTTTGGTGCTGATGTCTATAATGAAGTTGTTACAGTATTTTATCATAAATAGTGAAGTAGGAAGACAATAAAGTAGCAGCAGATGGCAGTTTAATAGTATAAATCTTCGCATTCTGAAAGCAGCTCAAAGTTCTTTGGAAATATGTTACAATTAAGACATTAAAGCTGCACTTACTGCCATACTCAACTGAAGCATTTACATAAGTACCTGAATATTAAAATGAGGTTACATGCCTGTGATTTAAACCTCAGCTAACAAAAAGGAGAGTTTTATCAGCAGCCGAGTGTTCGCGGTGGTTGTTTCACTTGTGGGGAATGTATTTGTGAATCTTTCTGAGTCCATGTATTCTTTATGACTCCATAGTGGGGTGAAACTAAAAGCTTCTCCACCTAGCTTGGTTTATATTCTGGGAACACTGAGTGGATGTGGCTGACCCGACCAGCTCGCCTCCTCTGATTTACTCGTGAAGCGTCCAGAGCCGAAACCATTTAGAGGGTTTATTAGATGAGAAATATGATTTTAAAGCCTCTTCTTTAACACATAAAAACAGCCTGTGTAGTGATTTAAGGGCTCTGGTAACATGCTCAACTGTCTTCGTGTCATTGTATGATGATGTTTTTCATCATTTGCTTCTTGTTCATGTAAAGTTCAGTAAATCTTTCCTTCCTTTGGCCTCAATCCGTCTGACATCTCAGACGGTTCACCAACAACACTGTAACTGAGAGACACTTTCACTTCTCACCTCCAGATGGGGGAGACAGACGGGTCATCTGCCTCATCGTCACCACTTTGCTGCATTTAGATGTGTTGAACGTGCGTGTGAGCGTGCTCGGTGTTTTTACAAGACTCCAGATCTGCTCTCCAAAACCAGACCGGCTGTCAGTGGGGAAACTTTCGCGAGGAGTGACGGGGAACCGGGCCTGCGCTGAAACAACAGCATCCCTCCCACTTCCACTGAATCATATCTTATTCAGGCAGGCATGGCGGCGCAGGAGGCAGCGGATGGTTCTCATTCATTGACATGGTGTAGATTAGCCAGCAGCGCTAATCTGATAGTTTCGCTGTGGGCTTCAGATCTGAATGAGGAGGATTATGAAAGCTGCTCCAGCTGCAGCACTGAAACTCCTGGATGGCGACCAACAATGATCTGTGATTGTCTGACTTCGTAACGAGGCTCACCGTCATTCCTGAGCTGAATACCTTGGATTAGAGCCCACTCCTATGCACACAAGTGCACGCAGCGAGTGTGGAAAACATGAGCAATATTGTCACAGGATTGAGGTAAAGCTCCTTTACACAGTCTCACCTCAACTGTTTCAAAACCCTCTAATGTGTCTGCATCACTTTCGAACCACGTCAACCTTTTTTTTCTTCTATTTTCTCAAAAAAAACAACAACCCAAACAATACAATAATAATAGATTAGTGGCTTCATTGTGGCTCCTGTAAAATGTAGTGGTACGGCTCCAGTTCTTGTAATGCTGGTCTGTCTAAGTATGAATTTAAATTCCACCGCTGAGTTAATCATGTTCACTGCAGCAGCAGCAGGCAGCTTCCCGTCTTAAGGGAAGAACTGTGATGTGTTAAAGTGCTTCATTTACATTTAGCGTCATTTCTTCACTGCAGTTGGTGCTTCCTGCCAGCAGAGGACAGTAGCTGTCTAATCAGTGAGCGCTTTCAAAGACTCTGCTCCCAATCCGCCCTGACATCCTCTCAGTGGAGCTCCTGTTGACCTCAGGGGAGGAAAAGTGTTTGATTGTCCTGCAGATTCCATCGATATGGTGAAAGTCTAGAGCTCAACAGGCATTTTTTCCTCAGAGAAATAAGCTAAAACTGTAAAAACTGCTCTGGTGTCACAAACAGGCTGTTGGCTTTTGAGCCTTTATCCAAACAACATCATTTCTGAGATTTATTTACTGAAAAAAACAACTCGACGGATTAGTTCCAATAATAAACCTGCCTGTGTGTCCTCGAAGGGATTCCCACCTTTGGGCCTGAGACACCGTCCCGACTGAGGATGTCAAAATGACATCAGCACATTTCAAAGACAAACCATAATGAGGCACTTTGCTAAAATCCAGAGTCCATATTGATTTAAGGCCTCCTGGGAGTCTCCAAGGTATCGTCCTCCACCCTGAAATGAAAGTGTGGATTACTTGTTGTATTCGCAGCCTCAAACGACGCGACCAACTTGAACTTTGTTCTGACACATCCGCAGAGCTCAATGTCAACAGATGAACGCCTCTGTGAGAAGTCTGTTCAAATAATGTCCCAATTCAGTGGAACGAGGACGTTTTCCCTTGAAAAGTCGCTGCTGAATGTGTTGAACTCAAGCTTTCAAGACCGAGGTGGAGGCCGAAATTTGTCGGAACAAAACGACTGATAAAATGTTTCACCCTGATGGGAACCTTTTCATTTCTTTACATGTTTTTCTTTTGGCTTTTAAAGCTGCATTCTTGGCACTATCACTACGTGATTGCATTTGTTAACAGTTCGACACAACACAGGAGATGCTCCTGCGTCCGTGTTGACGTCCGTGTTTGGTAAGATATGCTGTTCATTATGATTATCAGTCTCCATAATTAAATTTGTGGGCTTTTCTGATCATAATGATATGTGGCGACGATCTTAATGAAAAGACAATGGCCGTGTTAATGAGTCGGAGCGGCGTGTCGGCTTCGTGAGCAGCTTATAAGAATTTTCCACCTGACTTGTTAGGAGGAGACTTATGGCCCCTTCTCACAGACTTTATGGCCACGGTGCGCATTATATTCTTGTCCGTATAGTTTATACGCACATGTCGTAATGGAGAAAAAAGAAAGGGGCAATCAGGTCAGTACAGTTGAGTTGAATTCAATTCATTTTAGTTTGGATTTAGCAGCATGAAGGGCCCCTTAATCACTACAGACAGGCTTTATTAGACTATCAGACCATAGCAGCCAAGTGAGGCATTGGAGAGGAGAATCATTACATTGCTCTGAAGGTGGCCCTCTCCCAGCCACAGCCACCATTATTAATTTCTGTATTGACAGGGAACACACCCATGCTGGTTTTAACCCCTCGGGTTATTGACTGCTGTGCCCCCAGACTGATGAGCTTCCTATTGCCTTCGGATGCTCCTTCATATCCCACGTCTTCCCCCTTTCTCCCCCCCTTTCTACCGCCTCTCGACAGCTTCTTTTCATAAAGGAGAGTAAACAGTTTGAGGCCTCTCTCGTTCTCGAGGCGCCGAGGAGCCTCTGGTTCGAGATGCATCTCGCTTGTTGTTCCTGAGAGTCCCGGCGGTGATCTGGAGAGGCCATTCGCCTCCACAGAGCCTCCTCTAACACAAGATGGACTGTATACAGGGAAAACACACACCCGGCTGTGTCCATCTGTATTCATCTCATCAACATGGACGTGAGGGGTGAGGAGAGAGGAGGGATTAATTTGCCTGCTGCCTGAGGAGGAAGAGCAGGACGAGGAGGAGGAGGAGGAGGATGGTGCGGCGAATATGAGGGCTGGCGGTTCCTATAACCTCCTCTTGTTTCAGCTCCGAGTCTCATTTGCAGTGTGGGCTTGTTTCTCTTTATAGTGACTCAGAGGTTGTAAATGTGTGTCTGGTCTTGATTATGGCGCTTTAGAGGAAGACATGGAGAAACATCATCATTAGGACTCGTCTGAGGATAAGGGAGGATCAATATTAAGACCTTTAGGAGAGAGGTTCTGTCATTTACTATTAATAATGGGCCCTGCCGCCTGCTGTAATAACGCCATTAGGAGTACTGGAAACAGATACTTCATCCACAGCTAAATGGCCTTCATACTACACCCACATGCAGAAACAATCAGTAGGTCCAGCATTCAGTATCAGTCACACTCTCCACCTTTCTCTCTCGCTCCAACAGGTCTTCTGAGGCCGTCTCCAAGCACCCACACCTAATTGGGACTTTTAAACAAGAGGAAGTAGACGAGGTCAGCTCAGGCTAGTCTGAAACTAGACCACTGGAGAGGTGGACGAGGGGACGGAGAGAAACTGCACAAATAAGTAAATAAAGAAAAGTCAGCGGGGACGAAGGAGGACAGAGAGGACAAAGAGCAAAAATAACCAATATAGGGAAGTAGGAGAAATGATTAGGTAGAGGGAGATAATAGAAGTAAACAAAAAAAGATGGTTCCTAATACAAAAAAAGGACTAGAAAAAAATAACAAGACCAGTTCTCAGAAAAAATCCATTTAAAATGAGATATGATCAAGTGCAGAAATGTTCAATGTTGAGGGACAATAAACAGGAGGAGTTGTCTGGAGATTTTTTTGGAGGACAGACCACAAGTCTAAAAAAAAATACTGTTATCTTAATTACACACTCCATGAACTCCCCAAAACGCTGAATAATTGATGAAATATGGACAAGAGGCACATGCATCCATTCATCTTACACACTCTCTCCGTCTCTGTAAGTTCCTCTTTTTCTTTGCCAAATATCGTGAGTTGGTTTTGAGCAGCAACAGTATCTGTGATTCTGGACAACATTAGAGCCAAACAGGTGTTAGTTTGAATCAGGTGTAACGGTTGTTTTGGCTTTTTTCGTTGGACAGCCAGCGTGGCGACTCTTCTTCCTGAGTGACTTATTTCTGTTTTTATTCAATAATTTGAATGGTATCGTAACAACTAATTAGGGAAGACCAAACTTAAGCACCTTTTAAACTCTCAAAAAGTAGCTAATGAAGTAACTCCACTGTTACCAATAAGTTGTTTTTAGGTATCCTGGCAACTTTCGGCAGAGCTCACAGCTTAATCTGTGTGACAGTTTTATTTATTTTTGACATTTATCCTTAAAAGAACCTTTAAAGCTAATTGTTAATGTAGATGTCAATATAAACTTTGATAGAGGAGGTCAAGGGAAACAAATGGATGGAAGTAAATGTCAGTACAGAATGTGTGAGATGCAGGTCAGGTTGGCATTAGTTGGACAAGCAATCGCGGGGATTCAGTCTCCAACAAAAACACAGAACAGCAAAACACCACTTAAAAAAACACTGTTGGCACGACTTAGTCATACTTTTCATTTTCTCACTTCATTCGTTACTCGGCTACACAAAGTACAGTGCAGGTGAATGCATGCAAAAACACTTGATTTGAAGTACAAACTACTCCAAAAAGTTTCAAACGAGTGACAAAGACTGATGTCTTTGCAGAGGACTGAATAAAAGTTGCCTTTAGTTTCACTTTTCATTAACTCTCAAGGTCTGATAAAACTATAGAAGGAGGCAGTTTGTTTGTGTCTAACTGTTGACCCGCCGCCTCACTTGCGAGCTCGTGTTTATCCGGGGAGGTTTGAGGGGAGGTGAGCGCGAGCGCTCGGTATCTGAGGCAGCCCATCATATCTTCCTCTTTTCCACAGGCGAGCGTGTTTCAGAGGTGCAGTTTTGTAACCTCCTTAACCTTTTGTGGGAGTACGAGAAAGCTATCGATCACCAAGTCTATCTGCGAGTTCGGTTCTCCATGACAACCGCTCGAGTACGGCGCCGCTTCACCGGCCTCTCGCTCCACTCCCGGGGTCGCGTGCATCCGTGTCGCTGGGGCTTTCAGCAGGTTGTGTGGCAGTTTTATTTGCATGTTAGCGTAAACATGTTACTTTGAATTTACATACAGCCGGAGCCACGGCTCGCGCGCCGGCGTCGGCTCCTGCAGCGTGACCACAGGCTTGTTTGCGCTGAAGAGTTTCAGCAGCTAAACTTTGTGAGGAGAAAGAAACACTCCGAGAATCAGTGTGGCGAGACTGTGGATCCCTCCTCTGTCGGCCTCCTGGGAGAGTGGGCATGTCGGGCCTAATTACGCCTTCCCAAATCAAACAAAATGGCTCCTGTTGGTTTCTGCTTCTATATGCTTGTACTTCAAACCTGTTTTTTAGTATTCACATAAACAACAGAGCGCATCCAGCTCTTCCTGGAGGAAGGAAGTTAAACAGGCCGCACAATAGAAAGGCTCAGTTTAATAATCAGATTAACTGACCGTTTCTGAGATATAGAAATAAGTTTGTCTGATTGTCTTGTGTGCCGTTTTCCTACCTTGGAGTCACAGATCTCAGTTTATAGTCCACGAGGGACAGCCTGGACATGAGAGCCGTCGATCAGGACGAACACTGACAGACGAACATTAAAATAAGATGCAAACCATGAAACTGTGGAGTCTGCAAGTTCTCCCTGTTTCCAGATTGGTTCTCTGGTTTCTTCCCACAACCTGAAACACAGACTGTATATGTTAATGTAACTGGTGACCTAAATTACTAATCAGTGAACAGTTATTAGGACACAGGCCATGTACAAACCAGACAATTATGCAGAATCAAGTGAAGTCGAAGCCACGTATGTTAACCCATCAACCACTATTGAACACAGAATCTTGTGCCTATTAAATGCAGAGTGAAGAGGGAGGATGTCGGAGTGAAGTTTAAACAGGGAAGTGAGCGCTGAGAAACGGATGGCAGAGATCACAGGGCTGCGCTTCGCTGCCACGCGGATTGCGGGATATCTGCTCCCTCGTCGTCTTATAGTTTGCACGCCGTTTACCAGCTTGACCTCAGGCGAGATGCTGTTTTGAGGAAGAGGGCTTATCACCATAAATGACAGGTGCCGGAGTGGAATCGTGACCTGCTGAGGGCGTCGAGGGCAGGATTAACAATTCAGTTAGCTGCCTGCAGAAGGAAACTGGAGTTATTATCATTCCCGATATTTTACGACTCGGGGTGGGCGACACAGCTGTGAAATAACATCACGAACAGCCGGGAAGATTCTGCAGGAGAGAGAGAGGAAGAGAGTCCTGAAAAACTGAAGGAGACTTTAATTTCAAGAACACAGTGGTGTGTTTTCATATTTTGGTAGAAACACGACGATTTGCCTTGATTCATTCAGTTTTAATGCCGAGCGGAGCAGTTTGCTGTTCACAAACAGGCTCGCTCACACTCAAACTGCTCGTTTCTGCCCGAGGAGCTGAAATAGATTTTCTATACTGAATCTTTTGTTGGTAGCGTGTCACTCCTACATTTGACCTCCGTGACCTCATTTCTTACATGAAATTATGTTTGGGTTTATTCTAATGTTTCCAAAAGAAGTCAGAGGAAGCAGATGGAGATCTGTTTGTGCTCGTGAACAGTTTGGAGTGTGAGATTCAGGTGAAGACCTAAACTGCAGAATGAGCTGCAGCTCCCTTTGTGTCTGAGAGGGAAAACCGTCAGAATGAAAAATCCAAGTCCTCTGTGAAGCTCGACCTTGCTGCTCAGGGCAAATGTGAAAAATCTGCAGCTTGCGGTGATGGAGTTCGTGTCAGACCCACTTGTTGCTGTGAGCAATCGTGATTTAAATCATCCGCCGGCCCCTCGGTTGGAGGAGGAAGTCTGTGGCGACTCGAAGAGAAGAGTTGGACTCGTATTTACACCAGAACCTGCTCAAACGTCCAGTTTTAGTCAAGTTCAGGAAAAACATCTGCCATGAGGAGGTGGCGAGCTCACCTGGAGATCAAGACAGCATCTTTTCCGAATGCAGTTTGCACGTTCTCCATGTTTTTTCTAGCTGTTTCATCGTCTCCCTGTGACTTCGTGGCATGTCTGTGAGACTAACTGGTGTCTGATAAGTTTACTGTGGCTTAGCTGGTGAAACAGGTTGTCTTCCAACCTCCAGGTTGATACTCTGATAACCCATTTCGCTCCCTGCCATTTTCAGATTGCTCAGATTTTTTTCAGGCACTGATGCGAAAGAATTCTGCAACACAAAGTTCAGTGACGTCTGCTCAATCCATGACCACTAATGTTAATGAAATCTGCTTGATTAGCTTTCATAACCTGTTGCTCTGGCATGAAAATGAAAGGAGCACAGGCTATAAAATGGTGATTATTGTTGTGACACACTGAAGTAAGAGCTGAAATACTGACTTTTGCCGCGGTGGCTCACGGAGAGCACATTAATCAAGCGACTTAAGTGGTGGAGTGGCTCCAGAATTAACATTAATTGGCTACAGGCTGATATAATCTACTACTGCTGCTGTTGTCCGGCGCAGTTTGTCCCGAGGTGTCCCAGCTACAAACTTTATCTTCCCCGTGCCCCATTTTGAAAGCCACAAACTCCAACAAAGCAAATAGTGATTTTTTTTTTCTTGTCCTTACTTGACACTGCTTTATTTCTTCTTCTGCCAGTGAAGCTTTAAATAAATATCTGCTGCTTCTCTGTTGTGCAGCATAGGAGAAAAGACACTCGCATAAGGATCAGCTCTGATTTCGAGGCAGCTTATAACACGCACAGTGAATTCTGGCGGCCGCCTTTTGTTGTATTTGAAGACAAGAACGAATTCCAGTTATTTGGATTTTTTGATGTGCAAACTGAAAACACTACTGGAGTCTATATTTAGGACTGAACGATTTACTCTGAGACGCCGCTGCGACGTCGCTCTTCCATACACTGTTGTGTGAATCAACAGCTGGGTGAACAAATCTGCTTCTTTTGTGTTGCTAAGCAACAAAGAGTAGATTATGTTGTATATGCCTGCGACGATCTATACATCTCTGTCTGTGAAACTGTTTTTTTTCCCCCTCTTGTCGCTCTTCAGGCGCTATTGCGTGAAAATGAAAAGCGAGATACCTTGTTAAACATTGTGGGGACGCCGTCGCTCGATCGTCTCGTAAAGAATCCGCTCTGCCCACATTCGGTTCCCAGCAGCACGCGAAACGCTCGCCGGGACCTCGTTTAACTCGCCCGGCAGTTAGAGAACAGACACATATTTACGAGATATCGAACATATAAATTCCTCCGACGGGCCCACAGAGGCCCCGGCTGTGTCTGAAGTCATCGGCTTGTTCTTTCACTCACTGCTCCCTAATCAGTGACATCCGTGAGTCACAGATTCAGATCATTCACACCTCCTTATTGTCATAACTGTGCATCATCACTAATGACTTTACAGTCCCTCGACCATAATCTTTTATGCCATTATTTTTTCGAATTGTGTGAATTATCTTGGTTTTTCATCCTCCTGTGTAGTTCAAGGCTTTTAATAACAACAATTAACAAAAACAAACAAAAATCCAGTACACTGTGTTTTAAATAAGGATAGATTTTGGACATCATTTGTTAAACTGCGTAATCTTTTTCCCTGCGGTTTTCGTTTTTAGATAGATTGTCGAAGACTTGATGGGCAGTCTGTATTGATGACTGTAATACTGAGGTGGACCTGCACAGACGATTACTGTCTGCCTTGATGAGTTTGTGATTGATCGCGCTGTCATCTTTCGCCCCCTGGGGTCCCACCACTCCTCTGAATCTATGAGGCCGCCGGATCCCAAATTTTCCCAGCTTTGTTGCTTGCAGCCAGCCACCGCACAAGTTCGGCTGTGATGCGTTATGAAGATTACAGGCTGTGTTTACGGCATCAATTTTAACTGCGAGGTTGCTAAATTTGTTCTGTTTGAACACTTGAAGCGTCTTAAACAAAGCAGCCCTCCGCCTCACTCAGCTGCGGCCTGAGCTCGGCGCTCATATCAGACGCGCGTCTCCGTGTTGATATTTGTTTATGTCTTGTGTTTTGACCAAACCTTGCTCAAGACGACGCTCCAGGCATCTTTTCTTGCGTCTGCAGCTGTGAGCTCATCAGTCCTCGGCGTGTGTACAAGTGAGTGTAACCTCAGTGTGACATATGCTGCTGCTGCTGCTGCGTTTCACAGTATTTCTCTCCAGTTTGTGACGTTAACACAAGGTCAAACAGGGAGAGCATCTGGTGGGCGAGACGCAGAGTATTTGAGGAATGTCAGGGAGCATCTGGGTGCAACACACACACACACACACACACACACACACACACACACACACACACACACACACACACACACACACACACAC
>JAUESE010000092.1:8414427-8425524 GCA_032274725.1 Malacoctenus triangulatus
CTCTCTCTCTCTCTCTCTCTCTCTCTCTCTCTCTCTCTCTCTCTCTCTCTCTCTCTCTCTCTCTCTCTCTCTGTGACAGGAATCCTAATGACACCTTTCAGCTGTTTACAAACTGGTTCTTACACACAACACACGCGCGCGCGCACACACACACACACACACACACACACACACACATACACACACACGGCCATGTTAGATGTCAGCGATTCTCTCAAGTTTCTTTCGTCTGTGATGTCCAACAATAACTTTTGTTTTTATTTTTTAATGGTGCAACTTTCTGTTGACACCTCCTTTTGTCTGTGTTTATGCGTTTTTAAAACCCAACTACAGCTTTTCCCTCGAGGCATCGAGACGGGAGGGAACTGAGGTCACCACATGGTTAGCTGCCATTTCTTCCTGCGACTGTGTCATTGCGATCGCTCATTAGAGGACTTTAAGATTTAAAGAAACAATTTCCAACAAGGGTTTTTTCTGTCCATGAGACAAACGAGTCTCAGCCGCAGCACCCAAGGCCTTTTAAGTGTGATAATGATAAACAACGATTAATTTGTTTTATGTATAAACAAGGCTGGTGTACAGCTTTTCATTATTATGCTCCGTAAATGCTCTTCTGTAGCACTCCATTAACATTTGATGGCTGAGCTGTATTACAGATTTCTTGGATTAGATATTTATCTTTAATTTATGGACTTTAATTTTATCACAGCTGATGTGTATGTTATTGTCTCAATGAGTCAAAACTGCCTGTTTGAATGTGTCAGACAATCAGAAGTCAAATTCTACAATCTTGTGGCTCAATGATGCTGTGATGGTGAATAATCTGTTGGTCCTCATCCTCTCTGATATAAGCTGAATGTAAATGTATTTTTTACTCGTCTTGTGACTCCAGTGGAGTCGCTTCTCTTGCTGTGACAGCAGGTTTGTTCAGTGGATCAAAAGAAAACAGCTATAGGAGGTTTAGCAGGTTCTGTTAAAAGCTCATTTTCAGGAAAAACGTGATGATAGAGTCAGAAAAAGAACTTTTCCTTATTACTATATAAATATTGATAATATATGAAGTCAAAGATATTTGCGAACCTTAAACTCTTGAACGGCATAAAGCTCTTTGTCTCTTGAAATTGATGCTGCGGGAGAAAAAAATCCTTTTTCAAAGGCGAGAATTCAATATTAGAAAATAGAAGAACAAAATGTGACACATAAGTTCACTTGTTGGTTCTGGTCAGAGGCACCATTAACACCGAACAACACTGAATTCAAAGCTGATTTTGGTCTGAAACGTGATCATAAACTGTTCACGTCTGCACAAAAATTAGCAGCATTTTCAAGAAGCTTCGGATCCCACCTATTTGCATTTTGTCTTTCAGTCAAAAATTTGCAACTCAGAGGTTCAAAATGACGACAGCAGCCATGTTTACGAGAGCATAAGCAGAATAATAAATAGCATTCTGTCTTTTCTTTCTTTCTCTCCTTCTCTTCTCTTTTCCGCTGATTTGTCCTCCTCTTCCCTCTCTCGCTGTGCCTCCTCCTGTCTTGGGGGAGGCGGTCGTTAAAAGAACTTAATACCTAAGCGATCACTGCAGGCGGAGGATTTCGAATCAAAGGCTGTAAGCAGAACATTTGTGAAGGCCCGGGATGACACACAGCTCCATCGCACAGCACCTTTGACTTCACGTCTTCCTGAGAACGGAAAAATATCCGTTTTAGCATAAACAGCTCAGCAGTCACCAGCATGACGGAGGGATGTAGAGTCGCTGCGTTTAGTCCTCGCCCATGTTTTTTTCCCTCTAATGATCGCTCCGGCGGCCTGCGGCTCTCAGCTAGGAGATATCCTGCACGCGATTTGGTGTCGACACATTTCAGCGAGAGGTGCGATTGTGTAAAGACACCAAATAAAGGACAGGAAGTTTGTCGAGTGATGAAATATGCATGGAGGCAAGGGTGTGACATTACGTAAGGAGCGTGAATAAAACAATAAAGGTGTGCGGAGAGGTGCTGCTGCTGTTTTTAACTGCCCCTCCGCCGGAAGGATCTCCCAGAGTCTCGCAGCCTCGGGCAGGATGCACACAAACGCTCAGACATACTTTCATCGGTGCCGCTCGCTCCTTCTCCCTCATGTTATTCCCTCCTCGTTGGCTCCATCTCATGCATGTCTGGTCTTTTTTGCTCCACTTTCCTTCAGCGTTTCATATCCTCATTCACTTCCCCCACCCACCCCACTCTGCCTCTCAGGCTCTTTCTGCTCCCATGCTGCGTTTTGGGAGAGTTTTAGGAGATGCTTGTTTGTGTCGGTGTGTTTGCACAACCATACAACCTTTGTTGGCATTGAGATGTATCTGTATACCGAGGCTTACTCTCAGAGTTCAAAGGCTTGTCACCACAGATCTGGTTTGCTCGCAGTCTCTCTCTTTTTTTTTGTCAGTGAGTCTTTTGTTGCGTAACAACAAGCTCATATCTCCTCTCCCGCTCAAAGGAGGCAAGAGCAGAACAGGACAAGCTTCGGTTTCAATTCCAAAGAGTTGGTTTCAATAATGTCTTTGATATGCACTCAGTTTTAAAGTAATCCCAGTGCTGATGATGAAAAATGGCTGCTTACGGTCATGAATCCTCCTCCTCCTCCTCCTCCTGAAGTCTGCTGAAAGTCAGTTTGGAGATAAAATAAAAAACAACGAAGAGTCAAAAGCGGAGCTGCTCTGCATACAGGGAGTGTTGAGGCACATGCATCCACTGTCAGACAGCGATGCTAAAAGTGTTACCTCTGGGTTACATCACTGTTATTTCTCTCCGTCACTTCTGGATCAGGATGATGCCTCCGTCTCTGCTTTCCTTTTCCGATCACAGATATTTTTGTTTGTTTGTTTTTCACAGTCTGAAGTTTTGTTTCGGTCTTGAAAGCTCTTTCTTTCAGCCTCTCCAGATTCAGACTGAAAGTTATGACAGTGCACATTGTTGTGGCAGTGCAAACACAAATCCACAATATTGAGTCTTTGAGTAATTACAGCATCTTTGTCAGTCAGCAAGAAACAACTCAGACGCCCTTTTAATCGTTTAACGATTCAGATCATCTGTTGTCATGTTCATTTTTAGCTGCCTGGGTCACTTCCTGATTGATCAAATACTTGCATTAGTGACGATAATCTGACGACTGTCTCTGAGGAAAATTGTTGATTGTTTCACATCAACCTTGTCAACTTTGTAACTCTTGCATTTGCAAAGTATCTCCATGTGTTTCTGACCGAGGCAGCTCGTAGCACAGCTTTGCAGAGAGCCATCGAAGGCCGTTCGGTTTGAAGCGAAAGGCACATTTACATTTGAATGCCTCTGAACCCACTTTTGCCCTTTTAAACAGCAGTGTTCACAGCACGGCGCTATAAAGGTTGCACCTAATCTCTGAATTGATTATTGGCATGTGTTTTATGTTGAATGAACTAGTCAGAGTGCCATCTTCCATTACTTTTAGAGCCAGGTGGGCTGGCACTTTGGTGCATTACTGTTATGAGGTATGAGGACAATTTGTCTGGCAGCAGAGGAGAGGATCATTCAGCAGAGGACACAAGCCTACTGGTGGCAAATGACCTCTCTGCACTTTGGGTTTTCATTAGTCAGGCTCTTTGAACGAAAGTGACAGCGTTCATAAAAGAACCAGTAATCTGTGGAGCAGCTCACCTGCATGGAAATAAAAAGGTCCAAAATAAAAAAAAAAGTACTGTAAAAAAATGAAGTCGGCCCTCGCCGTGTGCATGAACTTGCTTTTCTGTGATTTCAGTGCATCTCTCAAGGATTCTGTTTGACAGTAAATACGATTTTAAAAGAACGAGCACACAATCAGCACAGCATCATCATCCCTAGGATACGTGTTAGTAAACCTTTGTACACATTTGTAGAAAAGCGTCAGTCTATTTGCTCAGGAGCTCCGTGCAACTAATCTCACCTGATTTCAAGAAAGTGATGAAAAAATTTGTCAGTGACAAGTGTGTGTGTGTGTGTGTGTGGGGGGGGGGGGACTTGGGTTTGAGGTTATTCTTGAGTACTTTGTTGTTCGTTTTTTTTTTAGGTGAGTCAGATGAGTTCATTGTATCTGCTCATGGCTGCCTGCTGGTCAGGGAGACATTGTGTGTGAGAGGAAAGATGAGTCATCTAATGCAGAGGAATCACAATTAGACTTTATGTCAAGAGAGACAACAACACACACACACACACACAAACAATCACTCGGACACACAAGTGAGCCCCTCGGTGCTCACACCCCGCTCACACACATGATGAGGAGTTTCATTTAGTGTGAGAGGAGATGACACTCTGCCTTGTTCAGACGCGGAAACACTGATCAACCATTTCCCGCACACACACACACGCACGCACGCACACACACTGCAAATAGAGACTCATATGAATGTTTCAAAACACACTAACACCCTCTCTCTGTCTTTGTATATGTGTTTCGGTGGCAGGAAATAGAGACAAGACAGAGCCTCAGCTCAGGCGAGAGAAAAAAAAAAGACTTCCACTGGTGGTTTCCATGGAAACTGTCTCCCCTTCACTTTAGGGGGAGGGCAAAGCGACTAGTGGATGAGTTAGGCCGGCATTTAAGGTGGCTCGTGGACGGCAGGGTGGGGGGGGGGGGGAGGGTTTAAGGTGGTGTGAAGTGTGAATCCAACTGATTTTTTTTTTGTTACCTCGAGGACGTGACGAGTTCATCTGAGGTAGCGACGGCGCCGACAGCTGGAAAAAAAAACAACAAAAAAAAACGCCACAGCAGAGCGAAGGGTAGCTGTGGCGTGCTTGTCTCTTTCACCTTGGGCTGCAGAGTCAGCACGCTCAGTGGCCCGGATACACACACACACACACACACACACACACACACACACACACACACGCACGCGCACACACACACACACACACACACACACACACACACAGATTATGGATATCAATATCACAGATCTGCTCATAATTATATTACAGTGTGAGAGGTTGGTGCCACCACATCAGTGTCACACAGACCAAGTAATTGTAAAAGTCGTACGACTGGAAATAGTTTTTGGGTTGTTTTTTTGTTGTAGCAGTGTAGAAACTCTTCAGTTTGCTTTTTGTGACTCATATTTTTCTGTATTACGTGACATTCAGGAAAGACATTCTAAGAATAAATGTAAGTATGTTTTCTGTTGTCCAAAATCTCTCTTTGCCCCTCGAAGGGCCACGCACAAAGATCCTTGTGTGTTGTTTTCTGGAACAAAAACGTTGGTCTTCTGTTGACTCTGTTGTTTTTAGCCTGATAGTCAACGTCTCTGCTTGAATTGTCTCACATCTGCATCAACAATCGTGTCGTCAAACACTCGCGAAGGTTTGAGCCGGTGCCCACATCTGATGACAACTCTGCACCTGACAGTCTTTTTTTTTTTATGAGGCAGTGCGAAAAACACGCTTGCTTTTTAAATTGCAGCTTCTGAAAGTGTTGAAATGCGCTCGCAGCGTTGGCCTCAGACGACTTGTGCGAGCTTGTGATTAACAGAGCGGAAGCATCACGGTTAAACTCCTCGCCCTACCTGCCACCACCATCATGCACCTCTTTCTACAAATACAACACGGCCTCACGCAACTCTTTGTCTTTCCTATTTTATTTTTTTTAATCACTTTCTGCTTCGTCTCTCCTCTCACCACGAAGGCCGACGGTTAGCGTTCTGCCTTTGTGATCGTACTTTGGGTTCGACCGAATCGTGGATGACTCACTGTCGGTGTCGCTGCTCTTTTATTCCAGCCTGCGTGACAATGCTTCCCGCACTTATCAAGTTTGTGGTATCATTTGCGAGGAAGGGCTGTCTATGATGATAATGATGAATTTCATGAATGAGACACTTTATTACAAGACATGAGGGTGAATTATGATGAGACCTTTCAATAGCTCTAGAGAATGCTCATCAGACAGGCTTTGTCTCTAGTATACGTCTGTAGGAGGGGAAGCAGCTTGGCGAGATGAAAACTTGTGCCGGGGGTGTCTGTACATTATCCTGTGGTCGCGTTTCTTTGCTGAACGCCACACGAGCTAAAGTCGCACCCCGAACTCGCAAGCAGCCAGTAGGGGGAGCTCATGAAAGTAGGCGGCCTACAGTGTGTTTGCGTGGAAAGTTAGGAGGGAATCTGAAGAGCAGGACACAGAGTGCAGGGATTTCAGCGGTGCCTTGACCCAGTTCCTTTACAACGCAGAGGGGAGATAAATCAACAAAGGCATGGATGAAGTGAGGAGGGAACAAAGAGCCAGAGGAGAGGGAGGAGGAGACAATTAACACAACAGATGTGGAAGTCTTCCAAGGCGAAAATGAGTGGGTGGGTAAGCGAAAGAGAGACAAACACAAAGTAGTATGGTTAAGGTATTTGGCCTTGAAGGATTTGCGGGTACAAGTGAAGGAGGAGAAAGAAAAGAGAAGAAAGGGAAGGCGCGATGAGGAGTCGGATGATTTAATAGTCCTTTTCCTCCCACCCGGCTTTGTATTGATATCTTTGTTGTGATTCGTGTCTCCATGAAGAAGCCACCACTGCAGATCGAAGTGCTGTCTGTCTGTTAAAGGGGCACTTTGGGAGCGTCTCGCTGTGAGCCCAGAGATTCATGTTGTCTCCCCTCAGTGCTTCAATTTAGTGTCTACCTTCCATCTTGTGCTCTCAGCATAAACTGACTTCATTTCCCTCCTCTGTGTTTGTTCGCCTCCTCTCAGAGCTGCCCTATGGCTGGGAGAAGATAGACGACCCCATCTACGGCAGCTACTACGTCGAGTAAGTTTCCCAGTTGACTCCGGATTAACTCGGCTGCTCTGTAGTAAAACGCAAAATGCATTTCCATGGTTTACAACGCCTCTTCATGAATTATAAATGAATAAATTCTCATTTCTTTTTCATATATTTCGGCTCATTTGATTGAACTTTCACAGTAAACTGCTGCCCGGTGAGGACTGCGCTGAGAGCAGCTGATAAAACCTGTTTGCCTGCTCAGTGTTCTCATTACAGACACACTGCTCATATTTTTTTTATTGAAATATACATAAAAATGTTCCAGTACACTCTATATTGTCGTTATACCTGAATAGTAGACCGTATTGTTTCTGCAAGTCTTTTATTCTCTCTGTCGTGAACACAGATCTGAATATTTTAGATAAAGTCGACTGTTTTTACAGGATTATTGATAAAAAAGAAAAAATAGTCAATTTCACTTGATTCTGTTCGTTTTCATGTAGCATAAGATTTTTTTTATGCCCTAACATTTCCCTTAATTGATTCATCAATTTATTGGGTGATTCTTTGTCCAGCCACAAATGCACTGTGTCCTCAAGTTGTGGTGAACTTTTAGACATGAACTTTTGAATAAGTTGAGTTTCAGAGGGGAAACTTTAGTTTATCGTGCAAATTTATTTTTGTTCTTGTTGCTCTGACCCTCCTCCGGTTCTGAAGGTCAAAGTAGCAGAGTTTACAGGCTGAAAGTCTGATGGAGCAGAGCAGTTCGCCTTAGATCAACAAGTTTGATGGTTGTTTTTCTTCACAGCGACATGTTGGAGTCAGTGGAGTCTAAACGTGTCGTAATTCAGCACATTCAAAGTCAATATTCTCACAAGTGAACACTTGCTTTGCTTCCTGAGTACATCTGAGTATAAAGTAGACGATGCCTTGTTACTCTGATAACATTTTTAATACAGAGTTGCGTCGCAGCCTCGCTGCCTTTGCCTTCCGGAGAGGTTTTAATTTGTGCTTTTCCATAATTTGTAATGATGCTCCGTATTTTCAGTCACATCAATCGAAGAACTCAGTTTGAGAACCCGGTCCTGGAAGCCAAGAGACGCCTGGAGCAGCAGAGGCAGATGCAGAGCCAGGGACTGTCTGCTCTACCACTGCCTACCATATATAGAGGTACAACTACACACCCTGTGGAGTATTTTAATAAAAACGTGCTGACATACCCACAGAGCTGCACAAACATGAAAACGCCATGACTGCAGAAAGGATTTGTGCTGCACATGGCCTTTATCTCCAGGCCGCCGTGAGCGAAGACATTTTCTAAAATAGTTTTCCCTCTTTTAATGATTTTTTTGGCCCGTCTTTCTTGCCCTTTTTCTCACCGATCCCATGGAGAGGGCTCTCTCATTTAGAGCATTTGATGGGGCAGATGCACATGTCACAATGTACAGGGTCGACTGGAGATGGCTGGCAGTGCGGGGGACAGAGAACACGCTCGCCCCGAGGCCTCCGGCGGGCTAATCCAGGCACGAATATGACGACATATTAGACCAGTACATTATGTACTGCTTCATCCTAGTGAAAACTACGTTTCCCTAATGAGTCAGCTTATCAAGGAAATGCACCACTCAGAAATAGTTTCTGTACGCTGGAAATATGTCGTCGAAATTCACTTCAAGTTAAAAATAACAAAAAATCCCGTTGAACGTCTCTCGGAGAGAGCGAATTCTAATGAATTTATCGTTCCGACCCTCTTTTGCTTCGCAGAGAAGCCATTGTTTACGAGGGACCCGACCCAGCTGAAGGGCACCTTCCTGTCGACCGCCCTGCAGAAGAGCAACATGGGATTTGGCTTCACCATTATCGGAGGCGACGAGCCCGACGAGTTCCTGCAAGTGAAGAGCGTAATACCAGAAGGGCCGGCTGCTCAGGACGGGAAAATGGACACAGGTAATTATGTTTACAGGCCCGTTTTGACAACTGGTTTAAGGAATAAATTGAGGTTTAAACAAACTGCCAGCTGTCAGCGCTGTCAGCGCTGATAGCGTATTATGGTGTTTACGGAAGCGTTTAAGTACAGCCGCATTATTGTGACACCTCGACATTACGGGCCTGAGTCTTCGTGCCCTCGCCGATAAAATTTGAAGAGCTTTTCCTGGCAGCTTCTCAGTCCCACTGAAGCACAAACTCACCTGCCTGTTGCATAACGTCTGTCTCCGGTGCATCAGTGGTCAGAGGATCACAGTCAAGAGTCAACATCCAATCTGTTTCCTGCAGACTAATGTGTGCATGGAGCACAGCGCGGGACATTTCTTTACAGTTTATCAACAACACAACTACATCTGCAACCCTCGCTTGCATCTTTAGCGTGTTATTTTCCTGGAAATCAATTTAAACAGTCCTCCGAAGTCTCTCAGCAGAAATAAGTCAGTATTTTCTAATGGTTCTCTTTCAACAGAGAATCTCCTCTAATTTGTTGCCTTAATGGTTATTTTGAGGATTTTTCGCTCTATGCAGAGATTGTAATGTTTTGAGAGATCACGTTTGTTTTGAGGCTTGTTTAATTGACTGGGGTTTCATGTCGGCTGTTGTACTTAACAATGTTGGTGAAGCTTCAGGTGGCAATAAAAGTAAATATCTGAGCTAATTGTAATCCTCACTCAGGTTAAGAACAACACAGCCTCTTTCCTCACCAACCTTTGTATAGCATCAGTGAGTGAACATGTACTTTATACTGCGGCGCAGAGGCCTTTTACAGCTACATGAAACTCTTCATCTGCTCAACTTTGAAGGTCATGGCCAGTACATACCTCATTCAGGTCAACATGTAATCGGCACTGTGCTTTTGAATGTTTCCTTCGTTGCTTTTGAAGAACTTTGGTGTTTAGAAATTGTCTCCAGAATGTCAGAAGTCTAAATCCAAGCGCTCTGGGTTTCAGTCTTTCTGCTCAGCTTTAAAGGGGTCATCATTGGCCCTTGGTGCCATATTTAGGATGCCCTATATTTGTGCCGTTGGCACTTTGTGTCCCAGACAAGGACTTCAGTTTCCCCTCGGCAGACTCTCTGTCCTGTCCTGTCAGTGCACTGTGCAATGCTGCTGTAATAAGACTGAGAGAAAACGATGGTATTGGGCACAACTGACAGCAGCCCACATAACACCTGCTTTATTGGGGGGACATGTCCGTTATTTTTGCTGCACTGTTGCAATGTGTTATCCTCATTAGTCCAGGCATTCATAAAGTCAGTTATTTTAGCATTACTGCTTCTTTCTTCTGTTTGTGCATTCATTGAAACACACAAGCTGAAGCAGCTACAGAAGCAGCAAGGTTGCTGTGGATCAGACGGTCGTCACTCACACAAGGTCGACTGTTTGACCCCCGACTCTAACCTGACCACACATCAAGATGTCCTTCAGCTAGTTTGCTAACGAGTAAACTTGGCTCCATGTGTGGCAGCTCCCACTGTGTGAGTGTTGGAAAGATTGTGGAGGCAATTTGTTCATGTGACTGATTGAAACAAAGATTCTGAACCCGGGGTCCGAGACCTCCTGAGGGTCTCGTCAGAAGCACCGCTGCATGATCTGAGGTTGTCAGGAATAGATTTGCGCAGATCACACGAACCCGATTACCAGAGGGTTCGTCATAGCAGAGCTGAAAAAACTGTCTGATGCTTTTATTTTGAAGCCATCATTACCTCACTTTGACCTCACGTATATTTTGCACAAGCTGTTATCAGTCAGTCGATCCAGTTTATTCTTTAAACATACAAACCTTCAGCTCCTCTCCAAAAGCTGCTGTGAGTGAGAGTCAACAGTGACAGGATCAGAGGAGGAGCTGCTCTGTGAAGCTCGGTGCCTGCTCCCCTCTGAACCTGCAGCTTGGCCTCACGCCGGGCTCCACTGGTGTCTAAACTGCTCATTTAAAGCTCATTTTGGAGGCCGGGAATCCTCCTTCCTACTTTCAGCTGCTGCTCTTTTATGTCTTTCCCCTGCCTATCAGTTTCTCTTTTATCTAGTTTCTCTCTCTCTCTCTATTTTATCTCCATCTCTCTCTTTGTCTCTCCAGCTTACCCTTTATTATGCTTTCTTATCTAACCATGTCATCTGGCACTTCTCCTCTGTTTTCAGCCTCAGTATAATTTCATCTGTTTCTACCTCTTTGGGTTTTTTTTTCTCTTCATCCCTCCATCCTGATCTGTCAGCTTTCTCCTTTCGCTCCCTCCCTTCTGATCTCTCTCTCTTTTCTAACTCGCTTCTCTCCGCTCTGTGACATTGCCAGAGCGGCTCACACACGCACGCATGCACAGACACACACACACACACACACACACACACACACACACACACACACACACACACACACACACACACACACACAC
>JAUESE010000092.1:8572334-8585132 GCA_032274725.1 Malacoctenus triangulatus
ACACAAAGCGACAGTAGATTCGCAGAAAATGGAGGTTTCACTGAGCACTTGAACCAACTGACCTACTTTTCTGAGTATTTATTTTTTTGTTGGGTTGGGTGGTGGTTTCCTTTTCTCTGTCTGCCCACTATGTCAAAACAGTCATGCAAAATATCCACAGACAAATTCCTATCCTATCAGCTTCTGGGTTAGAGCATGTAACACCCAAACCACCTTTAACCTAGTACCCTCAAGTCAAAACCTCTGTAGTGATGACAGCAACTCCACTTTATTGCAATTTGTTAAAGTGAATTTGCATTATCAACAGAAAGTGCTGCACGTATCTTATTTGTCAACTCAAAAGGGAAAAGACAACACTTTACTATCAAGAAATTACGAGAAACCCATCAAAACCTAATAATGGCAGAAAGCATTATCATCAGTATTTTGCTGAACCAAATCTGTGCTCTCATTTTTTGATGGTTGATGAAACCAAACCAACCATACAGGTACCGAGGCAATGACAGCTATTGCATTTAAACCAATGCTCCAATGAATTGGACATGAGTCAGCGTACTTAAAGATCTGTGTTAATACTGGTGCAAATACAATGTTTTACAACATCATAAACCTTAGTTGTTAAAAAAGCCTCAATGAGTATCTGAATATATAAGAACTACACAACATACACTGCAATAAAATGCAGGCTTATTCTGTACCTCATGAAAAACTTCTAAATGAGCTCATTCTGAGTTCAAGTCAGAAACTGTAACTGACAAATTTGCAAAGTCAACTGCACACAAAAATACTATTCATTTACAAAAAAAAAAATAAAAAACTAAACATGTTGCCATAGCTCAAAAATATGAACTGACTACGTGTTATTTTTCATGAGATTTAGTTCCCATTCAACATGTTGAGACATGTAGTGATGCCAAAAACACGGACAGTAAGATGACTGATAATGATGATAACGGCTGCCATAAAGACTTGACAAGTCTGATTGAAGGTAAAACCTGAGGTGCTTTAGGTGAATTTGAATCACATCGTGTGCCAGTTCACCATTGTATCACTAAAGCAAATTGGAAAACACAGCTTCAAGGCAAAGGCCATCATAAATATCCCAACAACTCTAAATTTAGACTGAGGAAAAAAAGCCTGTGATCGTGCCAAGGGCTGGCTCTGTCAGGTTCCCACTCTGAGGTTGACACTGAGAAGCAGATAGAGGCTTGTGGGCCACATTGATTAAGATTTTGAATAGTGGCAAAGAGCCAAACAGGCTGGCTTACCATTTCACCCACAGTTACTTAGTAGCTGCACATAAGCAAGTTACACTGTCAGCATATATTTCCTGTTAACGTCCCCGTGTACATGTGACACAACATGAGTTCAAAGGACACTGTTGATGCTCTTTCAAGCGAATAGTCCATTTTACACCAATAAAACAAAACTAATTTGGGGTAATTCATCTTTTTTAAAATACAGATATTTCTAGAAGAAAATGAGCTTTTGCAGAATCAACAAATGGCTTCCTATAGTTACTGTCTGAACAGAACTAGCTTTACACTGAACAGTTTATCTACCCACTCATTTTTGCTTTCGATTTCACTTTGAGTGCCGTTTACAAAACTTGTTCAATATAATATACACTTTTAATGTCAGCCCCCTAACCTTGCGACTACCAATCATAAAAAGCAATGACAAACAAGTCACTATGTTGTACTACTTGGGTACTGCCTGTCACTCCCAGAGGATGCCATTGGCCAGCTGGAAAGAGAGCCCTCAAAGCTTCTGTAGGATGCCTGGGGTTCTTTTTCTCATCTTTCAAAGTCTGGCTTCAGCCAGCATCGGAAAGAAAGGAGGTGGGGAGGAAGCGAGAGAGCGATGACATGGTTGAAATAGGATGAGTGAGCAAGAAAGGGGAGGTCCCAAAATGTATTCCTCTTTTTTCCTCGACTTCCTCTCTGAGATGACCTACTTATTGTTCAGACATGCCTGCAATGCAAGATGAGAAACAAATGTGTTGGTTCATGGGTGGGTGAAAAGGGTGAACGCCTAAAAATTCTTAGACAATTGTGGACAGATGGTTTTCCACATTGAACACAGGGCAGCCATTTCATTCGCATCTCAAACACTAAATTTCAGGCAAACTTTCTGCCTGGATGAAAGTATAAAGTAATTGTTTAAATTCATTACTTTAACACAATTTCTCTGACTTTTCTGGATTGCAGTGAATATAACAGCTCTACACTTGGATTGGATTTGTATACCTAAATGGACAAAAAGTTGAATGCTAAAGGAAGTGAAAACCAGTCAGACTTGTTTCAGTGGAAAACAACTGCACAATTCTCTGCTGCTGCTTTCGAAAGAATTCCCAGAGCACAACTAAGATGCAAACATGATTAATTTGTGCATCACTGATTCTAGCATCAACAGGAAGCTTGCAAATGAATTAGACGAGGCCCTCCTCTTTTCTCAAACCGTGCAAACCTTGAAATTAATTTTGATGGTCTTTATTTGCTTTCTATGAAATACTTGCATTCTTCATAAAAACCAAAGGCAGAAAATTAATACTTCAAGCTTCCAAAAAAAGTAAAATAAAAAAAAAAAATTAAAATAAAATTGTCATAACATGACAGTATTTAAAAAAACACTTGGGAAACTAAATGTATTATGAAAAATATATATTATTTACTGAAGAAATAAACCCTAAGGAAGTATAAGGAATGAAACACCAACAGTTGGATCATGCGACTGTTTCACCAGCACTTGGCATGTGACGGGGATTTCAGCTTCTCATCTGTGGCTGAACAGTTTGAAGTACTGAAACTCTGAGCTCACAAGGGAAAGAGGAGGAATGAGGGTGTCAGGTTACACGCTCGTGTTTCAGATCTAACCATGTGGTTAATACACAGCTGTGTAGATAAAAAAAAAACTGGGTGAATGAATTTCATCAATACTTTTATACTTAGTTGGACAAAAACCCTGTCAGACCAAGTACTGCCCAATATTTTTCTCTCTAAGTTTGTAATTTCATCCTTTCTAATTCAGACTCTCATGGAAGGTCACAATACCAATCAAAAACAACACCTCTTGTTGTGCTATTGTCGTACCTTCGATTCACAGATTTGTCTAATTCTCATCAAATGCTTTTGATAAGAGGCTACATCCACTCTTCAGTTGCAGTCCCAATACAAACTAATCAATAGCTGAAGCAACATTGTCTTCAAAGCAACTGCAGCATTCCTTTTTCCCCTTAAACCAAAAGCAAGTGAAAAAAAAGCTTGTTTAAAAGTCACTATGAAAGTCGAAATGAAAAACCAGAAGAAAAAATTGGATTTCAGCAAATATTCAACCTCATACAGCATATCAGAATAATGAAGCCATTAAAAGGCCTAATTCACTCGATACAGGAAAGAGCTGAGAAAAATGTTAATGTGGGGGAAACATGAGGAAGTTAAGAGGGTGAGAGGTGGGCTGACAGTTTAGAAACAGGCCTTGGCAGGTTGGCCTGCTGTGCTTCACACAGGAGATTCCTCTGTCAGGAATGTGACCCATTTTGCATTCACACAAGCATTGAGAGCAAGACTGCACTGGGCATGCGCCTGGTTTGGTCTGCGTGAGAGGGGGAGGGGCACGTGTCTGTAATCTTCACATTGTTCTAAACCCAGTGTGCATGCGTAGCTGTGCTTCTATCTGTTGCCGTGTGAGGCCTATTGCACTCACAACGGGGTGAAAGCGTGACAGTAAAGCAACAGTCATGTGGTGAATGAGGTCAAACATTGCTGTGGGCCAAAATGCTACTATAATAGGAAAGACAGCAGAACTACACATTTTTGTTTTTATGAGAATGCTTGGCAGGGTAAAGTAATGTTTAAAAAGCAATAAAATAAGGCTAATTTTAAAGATCACAAATGCCAAACTGTCTAAAACAAATTCAGTTCAATTGACTTTTTTTTAGTTTTCATCTGTGGAATTGGCAAAGGAGCCAGTCTAAAAGCTTTGAAATTTAGGAGCATTTAAAGTTAAATGTAATTAATTTACAACCTTGTCTGCTGTAACAGACAAGATGTTGCTTGGTTTTATTTCCTACATTTCTGTTTGTTGACCTTGAAGGTGTGGGTACATCTATGCTCTCCCCACAGTAAGAGACTATCAATGTTGACAGAGCTGATCAAAACAAGGGGTGAGAAAATACAGCAGAACGTCAATAAAGGCTGTTTGTTTGAATATCAACAAATACGCTTACTTCAATTGGTTTATGTTCCGATGGGTTCATTATCATTTTTCCTGCTGTGTAATGACTGCTTGGTGGTGTATCGCATTTTGAGTGCCTTGAGGTGTGGTTAGACAACTGTTTGGTGTTGGACAAAGTTTGAACTGTGTTTAAGCAAAGATTCACTTTTGCAGTAAGAGTTACAGTTTTTTTTGAATGCAGCTTGAATACTTTTTTTTTTTTTATAGTCTAGCAAAAAGGAGGTAGAATTTCAAAAATGGTGTCTCAGCAACTGAGAATAATTGTATTGTCAAGATGATGTAGTGTGAAACACAGATGTGTGTGTGATGATGGCCATGACTTTTCGAAGGATAACAATATTATTTTTCTCTGTCATGTTTGCTACGTTTTGGCTCTCATCCACCAAAATGACAAAAATAAAGAATGCAGAGGACTGAAACAATTGGCATTGCTTCATTAGGTTTACAGGACTAAAAATATATCTGCAAAGACTTTGATGCATCAGTGAGGGAAAGTAAATATCAGCTACTCAATTACATACCTGCAGCTCACACCATGCCACCTCCACAGTAGTCTCAGTGTCCAGGCCCTTGTAGACGGTCTTGAAAGAGCCACGGCCAATTTCGATATCAAACTTCAGGAATCGTCCATCTGGTGAAGTTCCAACAGCTTTGGTCTCAGCCTCTTCAATGTCTTCTCGAACTCGTTTTTCAGCTTCTCTTTGCTCTGCCTCTGCTCGTGCTTTGGCAGAATCCTTATCTTCCTCCTCCCCCTCTTCTTCATGAGGGACATTCACCTCGGGGGTGCTTTCAGGTTCTGTCTGACTTGGCAATTCTGATCCTAAGCATGGTGCAGAGTGGGCTGCTACCACCACCTCTCCATCACAGATATCTTGAACAACAGCAGGTTCCTGCTCTGAAGGCACTACATTCACGGTGGCTATTTCTATATCTTTTCCTTCTTCTCTCTGTCTCCCACTGTTGACAGATTTTTCATTTTTCGCTTTACTTGGTTCAGCTTTCGGTAAGTGAGTAGAAACTACCTTTTGACGCTGGGGGACAGTTTCCCGTTGCTGAACTGGTTGAGGTACGGGAACGGGAATTTTGCTGGGTAAAGGAAGGGCCAACGCTGTAGCATTGGAATCACTGATGACACTACGGCGTAAAAAACGGTGTTCAGGGTTGCATCTATCTCGTTCCATAGTGTGGTGTCGGCGTCTGACTTCCGCCGGCCGACACTCACCCACCATTGAATCAGAACCAGAACTGGGGCCATTTCCACTTTTCTGAGGGGGAGCCAGGAACTTCACCATTTTGTCGTCTGGCTTTTCCGACATCCCACCACCCACACTACAAGTAAGGGGGTACAATAACTGAAAAAAAAAATTAATGAAAGAATAATTCCATGTCTGCCAAAAAGGCTTATAAGGATCTATCTGAGCTTTAAAGGGGGGAAGCTAGAGAGACTGATAACTTCTATCTATAGCTGTCTTTCTTTTTGCTCAGAGACAGTCTTTATATATACAGAGTGGGGACTGAAGGAATAGGATGGGAGGTGTTCTCTTATAAATGGAAAAAGAGTGAACACCACAGCAGTCTGCCGAGTGCTGATGTTGATACCCAAGTCTCTTTAGGGCCACACCATCCATTCTGTAAGACACAGGGTGCTGCTTCGATCAAACATAAGGAATCACTGGTGAGGAACTAACACGCAGAGCCTACAACAGGTACTGGATCTAAGCACTCTGGTGGAGGGGAAGGCAGGCCAGGCAGACAGATGTGATCGAATCCGGTCCAGTTTCACTGCAAGGGAACACACAAAACAAATGCTCTTTGACATGATTCAGAAATTACCAGTTAATACATCAAATGGCAACTAGACTTTTGAAACAGACCTGCTCAAGTGTTTGCAAATAAATTTCACAATATGCATAAAATTTAATAACATTTCAATAGCCAGTTGAATCAAACTAAATAACGCAAAGCTTTTATGCTTGAGTTGTTTAATATCTGCACCTTCAAAATTGTGCCTCTGATGAGTTTCATACAAGGACACTGTTTGTTAGGCACCTCCCCACCTTCTGAGCAACAATTTTCACGTCATACAAATGGGAAATAATGACGATCCAAACATTAGTGTATAGACTGTATATATTATTTTTCAAAATGATATAGAACAGAACAATATTGCATTCAAGTTTCTGGTAGTGAACAGGAATCAACCAGTATGAAACACTGCGGTTTTACAAATCTTTTCGATATTACCTTTAGAAATTCGGTTAATGCACTGCCAAATTTGCTCTAAGCCTCATTTACTGAAGGTATAAAATAATTGGGAGATTTCTCTACAGCTGAAAAATACAGGTGCAATGACGTATTGTTGTGATAAAAGTAACGAGTGCTGGACGCCGTCTTTTTAGTGCAGCTACAATAAGAAAAAAACCCTGCAATGATAATTTTGTTAATTATTATTCATCTATGCCCAGCCTGAGCTGCAGCCATTATCAGCGTAGGCAACCATAATGCAAGACCAACGCCGGGATAACGCTATCGGCAGCAAAACCCACATAAAAATGTTTGTCTGCATGGAAGATAGTTTTTAGATGTATTGATACACCCAGCTCTTACATACCTATCTGTTCGCTACAGAGCACAAGATCCCACGGCTTTTGAAGCGGCAACATCGAGATCAACGCTGCAAAGCAAGGAGGAGCAAAGGCTCTTTGTTAGCTTGCTCGCGAGCACCGCCAGCTAACAGCTAGTTAGCTGACGGTTGGCTAATCCTCGAACAGGGAAACGGTGACCAGAGATGACTAATTTCCGCGACTCGTCTTTTTAAAATGTGCGCCACCCCCATCACGCCGCTCAAACGGTTACTGATACCTGTCATTAAAGGAGACATCTCAACCGGCTTTCTGAGCGTCCATCATCAACACTCGTTCACAATGTTATCACAACTCGTTCGCGGAGTGATTAGCATCACAGCGGATGAGCTGGCCCGGTGGAACGCCGGTTAGTACGCTACCCAGCTGGATAACGTTAGCTATGCAGGTCCTGCTAATGGCCTGTGGAGCAGGACTCACCTCACCGCTCCACGTCTGAAGTTGGATTCTGAGTCATCGCCCCGATTCGCCAGGGGAAACTTAAACTACAAGTCAGAGCGACACATTTTTGTACTTATACCACTGACTTTTGCATTTTGTGCTAAGTGCTATTTGTAAAACAACATTAAATCTTTGAAACCTCAATTTCCATGATGAAACTTAAAAAAACATACCACAAAAATAAGAGGATCCTAAATAGGCTCAAAAACTTCATTAAACAGTTCTATTGGGTGCGTTTTAAAAAAAAAAGAAAAAAAAAGCAACCAAAACATTAAACATTTCCTGCTTTACATGACTCATAACACAAAATGGCAGAAAAATACTAGTCGGCTGAATTGACAGTCTTCATGGGGAAATAAACTAAATGTTGTACTATACATAGTAAAAAAAGATAAAACATCTCCAAAACAAAAAAAAGTTAGAAAACATTTAAGCTTTTCTGTCGGAACCCACTCGAGATTCAAAACTTGAGTATTCTGACTCACGACCTGATGCCTAGTGTGATCACATACAGAATTAAGATTTCACAATGAACGTCTTGGAAATCTCTACAAAGTTGACTACAATCAGTTAAGATCGCAACGTTTAGCGTTTTTGATCTATTCAGACAAATACTAGAAGTTACACAAATCTAGAACTGACCCCTTTTCTTTTTGGAGAATCCAGAAAAGATATCTGGGGTGATATACTCTAAATTTTTCTGCCTGGATCTGTGTTAAAGTTTACCCACCCATTTACTTAAAAGGTATGCATAACACGTGAGGTGAGTTTTGTCATTATTAGTTTCTACATTTCATTGTGCACCAGTCCTGCACAGATTATAACTAATAAAAAATATCTCTCAAAGGTTTGATAAGTCAGAAAAGGGAGTTTTGATTTTTTAATAGCCAATGTGAGATGAATTATTTTATTCAGAGGACTGAATTATTTTTTGAAGTAGATCAACTCGTGACAAGTGTTCACAATTCAAAAAGTACTTTTGATTAAATATGAATTGAAGAGTATAAAAAAGTTCACGAGACAGAAACGTATATTAGTTTTTCTCTTAGATACGTTCCTAACCACCATTCGGAGTCTAACTTCAACGTCTCCCACGTTCAATCAAACGTTATCCGCAGCGTTAATAACACGAGCCGCCGTTTGTTGTTATTACGCAGTTCATACACAAATTCTCAGCAGCTGGTTCATGTTCACTAATTGTATTCACATGAGAAAAATACCTATTTTTCTTGGGTTCTTTGTGTTTCACTATATAAAAAAAAACTACGCTGACCGTTTCCTGCTCTTCGCTTCTCAATCCGGTTTTGCTAGCAGCTAGCAGCTAGCAGCTACGCCGCCGAGCTAACGCTGAGCGGAGCCCGGTGGCGGACAGCGACCTACCTCGATAACGTATCCACAACACAAACGGCGGTCAACGACGCAGAAATTGTTGGCGAATTGTATGTCCGTCTTCGCTTGTATAAAACAGGAGACGTGAGTGAAGGCAGATAGGTTTCCCATTGAGCGAACGCTGGAGTCGCGGATCTCGGTGTTGCTTTCAAACAAGCGGCGCAGTTGCTTCAGATTGACGAAGAAACGGCTTTTCAGAAAGCGCCTGCGCCGCTCACCGGTGACCTCATAACCATAACACAAAAAACGGAGCGATACTGCACTCAAACCACTTTAACCCAACACAGACACGTCAAATCAGACACAGACAGTTTGCACAGTACTATGTATGACTTACAAATGTAATACTCGTGTTTTCTACATGAACGTTTTGATAGCCTTTATATTATTATTGTTAAACCTTTGATAATAAGTTCCAACATGAGTACTTCATGAAATTAGATGGATAATATGTGCAACTCTTAGTGACTGAATGAAAAGAAGTGGAAATTTGTAATGATCTTATTTCCTAGAAAGGCGTCAGTCACATTTTTTAATTAATCCTATAATCATTTTACATTCATACATTCATTCATACTCAGACCCGAGCAAGACAGTGCATGATCAAATTATATGATAACGATCATAAAACAAACGTATCCTCTATACAGTTTGCAGTTAATATCGTACAAGGGTAAAGTTACCCACATATATTCGTTTCACTTCTTGAATCTTGGGAAATGTGTTCATGTTTTTTCCCAATCATAATTTAAAGGTAAATACTGCCCTCTACTGGTATTTTGAATAAACATCAAATAGAAGTGATTTTTTTTATTATTTCAAACATTTAAAAAATAAATCTTGAATGTTTTAATAATTTAGTACAAGAATATGTAAGCGATATTTTAATGATTTAATCAAACTGTGATGACTTTACGTTTCATGAGCGCAATTTCTTAGTAAGTCTCTGTTGACTGGTTTTATCCTTGCAAAAGCTCCACAGTGTATCCACCGGGTTGTACACTTTCTACCATATCCTTACAAAGCTTCGACTTTTGTTTCTCATGTGCTGGTTTTTGCTCCGTACTTCTGTACTTTCCTCCACGTCCAGGTCGTGACCGCGCGTTTAAAATTTAAAGCGTGGCGACGAAGGCGGTCGTGAACGCGCACAGGAGGCTTGACGTCACTGAGGCGCCCTGGCTCTCCTGAGCCGCTGCTACTGCTGGCAAAAAGATGGCAAAATCAGATAGACATTTATCGTGTATTTAGCCTTAAATACCCGCTTTTGCAGCCTTCTTCCAACTGACTGAGGATCCAGGGTTGGTTGCGATTCGAGCCGCGGCGGACAACGAAAAAGGTAGTTTGTTTGGAGAGATCTTTTTTTTTTTTTTTTTACCAGTGGCTATTGTGTTAGCGAGGAAAAAATAAGGGATTGTGCTTGACCACATACATCGGATGGACTAGCCTTCGTATGTGGCTGTGAGCTAACACGATGAGTACGTGCGTTTGATCTGTGCCCCGTTTGACCAGTATTTGCCTGAAGTGTGCATGTGAACGTGTGGACGAGGAAAACGGTCGCCTGCTACGAGGAGCGGTTGAGCAGAGAGGGAGGAAAATGGATATGGTTTGATATGGGTGTCTCCAAAGCAGACGTTGAACGGAGTCGGTAGGATCGTAGAAAAATGCCTTCATCCTTCTTCAAACGAGCCGTTTCATGACACCACCCGGGCTCAACTGCCCACATCCCACACCCATTCATCCGTTTAACCAGTATTTTCTATGTGTGTGGGGTTTTTCCCCCCTCTAACCAAGACACATTTCTTTCCTCCATGTCCACCATGAACAATTCCCTTTTCCCTCCCTTGGTAGTTTTAATCCCCTCGCGTCAGCACGTTGGATGAAGGCTTTAGAGACTCGCAGTGTATTTTTACAAACCATATGTATACGAACCAGTTTACGCAGGCATCAGAGGACAGTGTTGTAGGGGTTAACCTATAGGTAAAACTGCCTGCCTTTACTGTTAGCCGGTGTCATTAGCTGCTAGCAAGGCCACGCAGACTGAAGTTAAATGGCCGGAGTAGGATTTTACTTACTGTATTAGAGTAAGGAACAATGCAAAATGTAAACGGTCATGAGGATCTACAGATAGTTTTCAGCAGTTAAAAGACGGACTTTGGACCTTAAGCACAGCATTGTACATGTTGTAACAATCGACTTGTTTTGTTTGTTTTTTTTAATCAATCAATTCAGTAAACGTTTACAAATCTTTGTTTTTACGGCTATAGTAGATTCATTGAGAGTGTATATTTTAATTTACGCCGTTACATAACTGTCTGTATCGCAGGGTTATCTAAGGTAACCCAATGCAAACTGCACACACACACACTCACTGCATTCTAATGTGATGTTTCAGTTTGATTTCAACAAGTCAGAAACCAAGTGGCTTTTCATCCGAATAATAAATTACCCAAAGAGCAATCCATCTGAAATAAGCTTAAAATAAAAGTATCTGAATCTGAGGGGTGTTTTCCAAAAGAACAGATGGCATAACAAGTTGTACAAGGTAAAACAGCAGAAACAAATAAAAATGTTATTATGCAGTCATTATTGAACCATGTCAAGTGTCGTTACTGTTTTGTCGACTTGACATGCATTCAGTTGTTCAGTTGTTGGTAACAGCAGCTTTTGTGTGCCATTGTTGCACAGTTTTTAAAGCACGGCTGTGTTCTCTTTTCAGATTGATGTCAGCGTTTGTGGAGCTGGATCTCTCCTGTCAGAAGAGGAAAATCTGTTAGTGTCGTCTGTCCCCGAAAGTGGAGAGTGTTGTATTATGAACATTGTGCTCACTGTCTCCAGTTGAAGCAGGACAGCCAGTACACATTATTCACACCATCAGTGAAAGTCACAGCAACAGAATCTGCGAGGAGACACAGATACGTTGGGCGCTAGGTCACTTTTGCTGTCAGCTTTCTTATCTTTTTTAGAAGAAGATGTATGGTAGCGCCCGCTCTGTTGGCAGAGGGGATGCCAACCATAGTGGGGGGAGAGATGTCGGTGGTACCGGTAGCCAGGGGTCCGGCCGATCCCCTCGCCTTCCTCGATCGCCTCGGATGGGACACCGTCGCACCAACAGCACGGGAGGCAGTGGAGGAGGCCCTGGAGGTGCAGGAGGCAAGACGCTCTCCATGGAGAACATCCAGTCCCTCAATGCTGCATACGCCACCTCAGGACCAATGTACCTGAGTGACAATGAAGTCGCCATGGCAGGAGACCACCTTCCCAAAAGTGGTGGGACGGTGACGACCATGGGGAGGCAGAGAGTGACGTATGGCTCCAGAGGTAGCAACAGTGGAGTTGTAGCTGCTAGCACGCCCAATATCTCCACCTCAGTGCCTGCGAACGCTGTGCTGCCAGCAGGCATGATGGCAGGTGATGCTCTGGCTTTTGGGGACCACCACATGGCCTCCACAGTGCCCCACTCTCTGAGGCAGGCCAGAGACAACACCATACTTGACCTGCAGGCTCAACTTAAAGAGGTAAGCAGCAAAACTCGCTCCCTGTTCTGCAGACTGTCGAAAGAATGCTGCGTGTCAAAAGGTTTGGTCCTTCCCATATGCAGGTCGTGAATCATGACTGCTGCTCTTGCTCACTCAGGTTCTGCGCGAGAATGAAATGTTGCGGCGAGACGTGGAAGTCAAGGAGAGCAAGCTCAGCTCCTCGATGAATTCCATCAAAACCTTCTGGAGTCCAGAGCTGAAAAAGGAGCGAGCTCTCAGGAAAGACGAGGTTTCCAAGATCACCGTCTGGAAGGAGCAATGCCGTGTGGTTCAAGATGAAGCACAGGTGAGCATTCCCACTGTTCCTTTTCAAGAGTTTCCGTTAACTATGTGTTTCTTCATTTGATTGATTGGAAATGAGTCAGTGAACTAAAGCCTCAAACTGCCTGAGCCAAATGGGTTACAGTGGAAAACTCTACTTCACCCAGTAAAAGCGTCAGCTTTACTCCAAATGTGTGTTCTCTCCCTCGTTCTTTTCGCTCTGCATAGGTTAGAAACAATTTTTGAACATCTACTTAATCCTCTTAAACGCAGCTGTACGCTCGTGCTCAGTC
>JAUESE010000092.1:8585448-8606940 GCA_032274725.1 Malacoctenus triangulatus
TCAGAGGACAGGTTGAAAAAAAACGTCTTTGTTCATTCAAAAATCCTTTGTCGTTTATGATGTCACATTGAAAATCTTTGATAAAGTTTTGAAGTGGCACATCAATCAATCATGCGTAGATTTTGCCCTCTTCCTTGTCTGACATTGTTCACCTGCCTGCTCACATGGGCTTATGCTACATGACATGTTCTTATTTAGTGGATGTATGTGCATAAATGCGGACAAGGTCTTACATTGTGTTGTAGGACTCGAACAAACGTGGTCTCATTAATGAGGAGAAATGGTCTTTGTTTCACCATGATTCTTAATAGATGGGCAGACCTGTATAATTTGCTGTTTTCACTCCTGCTGAGTCACAGAATCACACTCTGGACTAATTCCCAGTAATGCCCGACTCGAGCAGGGCTAATCAGCGGGTGCTTTAATTTAAAGATGTCTGCTTTCATATGTCTGCCTCCACCTCCCACGCTGGCACACATGCAGTGGAAAGCATGGACACACACACACACACACACACACGCTCTGAGGCATTTGGCTGATTATAGCTTAAGTTAAACTGCATACACTCACTGAATGGATGTTTAGCTGATTTGTTGTGTGTCTGCAGCTGCATGTGTAAGTTGGATAACTTTGATTTAGGCCATATGACCTTTTTCCCTGACGTATGTCTGTGTTTATTAGATTGTGTAGTATCAGGCAAACGATATATTTACAATCTGATACTGTTAAAGACGTGGTTTTTTTTTTGTTTCATGTCTTTTGTCATCAGTCATTGTTTTTATTGTTTACAACTTCTATACAGTTGAACTTTAACTGAGGACAGTCTGTAGCACAGGTCTGATTCACTGTGCTCAGTGTCATTGCAAAATGTGACTGTGCATTTGGAGCAGTGGAGTCGGTGCATGATATCTCCTCTGCTTTGTGCTCTCTCAGCTCAGACACCTGACTGTTGTCTCTCCTCAGGCAGAGAGAGTGAGAACATGGGGGCTGAGGAAGGCAGAAGAAGTGCGTGTGTGCATGTGTGCGTGTGTGTGTTGGTTCGGCGCAGTCACAGCAGTGAGTCAGCCTTAGTCACGGGGTGGAGAGGGTGATGGAAAGGGACTGTTAGTGAGAGGAGAGGTGAGAGTATAAGAGGGAGGAGACGAGGCGAGAGCAGGCAAGGTGGCTGAACAGTGTGTTCGAGGAGGAGAGAATATTGTGCGCCGGTGGAGGGAGCGGGAATGACAAAGGGAGGAGAGGGAGGGGGCAGGAGGCAGGAGGCGGCCGACAGAACGAAGGCAGACACTGACTTCTCTCTTTGTTCTGTCGTCTGAAAATGCTCACAGCTGGTTCAGGCCAGAGTGTAACGCAGCCTTGTGTTACTGTCTCATAGCAGCTCTGCCAAGTGGCCGTGGCGTCAGATGCCACAAACAATGCAATACTATACTGGGCTGATTGTGTTTCGCCACTTGTATTTCTCTGGGCATGAAATGCAACACTGTCCACAAAGCTCCGCCTGTTGCGGGTGCACCAGTGAGGCCATTAATAAATTTCTAGTCATGATTACAGACTGATTTTCAACAATATGTAACAAAATATGCTGCCAGAATCCATGTATGTATAGTTGGGTGGCTGGAGGTCATGTATCAATTACGCCATCAATACATTTATACCTATAATAAAGGTATTGTAACAGAACTTACCATAAACAGACAAATATCAAATAGAGCGGTCTCTTCTTTGTCTGCAGCACCTCCAGATGACTGTGCAGGCTCTTCAGGATGAGCTGAGGATCCAGAGGGACTTGAACCAGCTGTTCCAGCAAGACCCTGCCAGCCAAAGCAGGGATCTGGCCCTGACATCCGAGCCCACGGAGGAGAATTACCGCAGGCTCCACAGCGAGCACGAGCGGCAGGCCAAAGAGCTCTTCCTGCTGAGGAAGACCCTGGAGGAGATGGAGCTGAGGATCGACACGCAGAAGCAGACCCTGGGAGCCCGAGACGAGTCCATCAAGAAGCTATTGGAGATGCTGCAGAGCAAAGGTGCATTTTACCCTCCAGGGAGTTTCCTGTTTCTCCAAACGTAGTGATCCATATTGGTGATTTGGAAAATAATCAGCAGACAACAATGTTTATCGATCACTGCCTTTACTTCGAGGTCATCGCATCAATTTGGGAGTCTGATCAGCTCATTGCCTTCTTCTTTTCGGGGTCATGTTTGATTTTTGCTTCATTAGCTGTTCCCAGTATGTCTGGTGTACTTTTAACAGGAGCTGTAACAAAAGAAGCCTTTTTTGTCACTGACTGATGTTTTGTGAATGATGACAGAACGATCGGGAGATCTGATTACAGATTGCCGATATTTTGATAACTTGGCAAAATGGCAGATAACAAAATGGTTTTGGTCAACCACTGCCTGAAACACTTTGATATTGTGTTCAAGGAAATACACAAATATATTTCTATTTATTTAATAAGTTCCGGTTTCAGATGTCTCTGTTTTACAAACCACAACTCGTGTATGGTATTCTCTAGTTTCTGTGATCATTTCGATGGGATAACCACATGGCTTATGAAGCACAGGTGGACTTACCAACCACCCAATGTTTTTCTATCTGCTTCTTCATGATAATTGAGCCTGTGTGCTTGCTGTGTCAGGGCCATCTGCCAAGGCGTCAGAGGAGGACCAGGAGCGGACAAGGAGATTGGCTGATGCAGAGATGCACCGGCATCACCTTGAGAGTTTACTGGACCAGAGAGACAGAGAGTTTGTTGCACTAAGAGAGGTAATGTTCACTTCATCACAGCCCATTTTTTCACCTTTTCCTTTTTTGAGGTTCGAACTACAGTAAACATTTTGTCGTATTCATGAACAGGAGCTGCACCGTCGATACGAAGGCACCCCCGAGTCCACCAAAACAAAGGCACTACAGACTGTCATTGACATGAAGGTGAGGGTCCTCATTGAAATGTGTGTGTGTGTGTTTGTTTATGGGGTTTCCATGTGTGCTGACTCTCACCTCATCAACTTCAGGATGCAAAAATCAACTCAATGGAGCGCAGCCTCAGGGACATGGAGGAGGAGCTGCTGATGATGAAGTCGAATGGACTTCTGAGCTGTGAGGAGCGGCAAGAGGAGATGAAACAGATGGAGGTGTACCGCAGTCACACCAAGTTCATGAAGAACAAGGTCGGTGACAATGAGACAGAGTGTAGTTTGTGTTATTGGAACTCCTTTGTGGTCTGAGCTCTTTCATCATATGAGATAAAATTCCATCTTCGCTTGGAAATTTAAGATTTTTTTAAGCTTTTGGTGATTCTGAATACTTCAGAAACTGCATGTTGTTGACCAACACTTCCTCCCTCTTTGCCCTCTTCCTCTCACTCTTTTCAGATGGAGCAGGTGAAGCAAGACCTCTCCAGGAAAGACACAGAGCTGCTTGGTTTGCAGACAAAACTGGAGACGCTAACGAATCAATTCTCAGACAGCAAACAGCACATTGAAGTCCTCAAGGAATCCCTCACTGCCAAGGAGCAGCGCGCTGCAATCCTTCAGACAGAGGTGCAAATACATAGATTTGTTCTGGGTTTATGCATGGACAGGACTGATTTTGGGTGCGCTTTAGTTGCAAACAAAAGCCTTGAGATGACCGAATATTAAGCACGTTTTGAGTGAGACATAGTCATGTTGTGTGCCTGTTCTATGGGGCTCAAAGTTGTTCATTGTTTCCTGACCAGGTGGATGCCTTACGCCTCCGCTTAGAAGAGAAGGAGGCCACCCTGAATAAGAAGAGCAAACAGATCCAGGAAATATCAGAGGAGAAGGGGACACTCAATGGGGAAATCCACGACCTCAAGGACATGCTGGAGGTCAAGGAGCGCAAAGTCAATGTGCTACAGAAGAAGGTGATCACAACATCAAACAGCTCGCATGACCTGTTAATTGTTAAATGACTCCGCAGATCAATTTTCACATGGTTTTAGTCGTATGGTTCATGTATGATTTTACTGCCGTGTGTGTTGCAGATTGAGAACCTGCAGGAACAGCTGAGAGACAAGGAGAAGCAGATGAGCAGCCTGAAGGAGAGGGTGAAGTCACTGCAGGCTGACACCTCCAACACGGACACTGCTCTCACAACGCTCGAGGAGTCTCTCGCTGAAAAGGTGAAAACACGTCAGCAGAAAAATCCCGACTGCTCCTCTTGCAGAGTGAAGTTTGACTGCCTGTAAAATTGTGTTTGGTGGTCAGTTAGGCCCATGGAAATTGTTTGCAAGACTTTTTTTTCCATCTTTGTCTTTGCAGGAGCGCATCATTGAGCGTCTAAAGGAGCAGAGGGATCGAGATGACCGAGAGAAAACAGACGAGCTTGACCGGAACAAAAAGGATTTGAAAGAGCTGAGGGAGAGACTGAGCCTGGTGCAGGGAGACCTGTCAGACAGAGAGGTGAGAAACTGTTAATCACAACAACAGGCAACTTCTTGTTTGCTGGGATGCTATTATTACATTGAAACACTGCCATCAGAGATAAGGAATAGCTTTATTTTTACCACAAGTTGTAACTTCGCACTGAGTCATGGAGGTCTGTATTACATCCAACGTATTTATTTTCAGTCTCATGATCTTTTGGTTTATTAAGCTGGCTCTCATTTATGTGTATGTGGGTGTTTGTGCACACAGACCTCCCTTTTGGACCTGAAGGAGCACGCATCATCTCTGGCCTCCTCTGGTCTGAAGAAAGACTCCAAACTCAAGAGTCTGGAAATCACTTTGGAGCAGAAGAGAGAGGAGTGCCTCAAACTGGAGAACCAACTTAAGAGAGTGAGATTCACCAACATCGCATATGATTCATTCATCATATACTTTCTAAGACGTTACAAAACCAAGCTGTGACATTTTCTCACACTGCCTATAAAAAGTCATAAAATGTTATATATATAGCATTCAGTGTTTAAGGTTTAAAATTATATGGGCCGATCTGGTGCAGGAATTCAAACCAGCTTCTTGTCTCCTGTCAGGCTCAAAATGCAGCACTTGAAGCCCAAGCCAACACCGAACTGGCGGAGCGCATTAAAAACCTCGAGCAGGAAGTGGCACGCCACAGAGAGGACTCTGGGAAGGCGCAGGCTGAGGTGGACCGCCTTCTGGAGATACTGCGGGAAATGGAGAATGAAAAGAATGACAAGGACAAGAAGATCAGTGAGCTGGAGAGGTGGGTGGGACTGTCAGTGTGTAAGTGTGTGTTGGACATGTTGAAGTAGACACAGAAACCCAACGTTGACTTTGAAAGACCTGATGAGGAGTGATGAAGGTGCACGTATAAATGTAATCGTCACTTGAGAAAAGTGTGGATTCTCAAGAGCTATTTGGTAGAAGAGCCAATGAAACTTTTTCACTGAGTTTTTATAGAGTATTTTTCTGTTTAGTAGCTGGGAAAGTTTTAGGCAACTTAATCTCATTTGTACCAACTGGTTTTAAACTATCTGCGTAGTTACATTTGTTACCCACAATTACTGCAAGTGTCCCATGATTACATTTATAGCTAAGAATGCAGCATTAAGACGAGTCTGTTGCACTTTTGCCATCTTAGGAGTAAAACTGTTATAAACTTTTGTGGTGAAAGCTTGTCTTCTTTTAACAGTATATTAACAGTTCATTTATTTTCCTCTATTTGATGAGTGATGTGACTTTGTGACATCAGCGTGGAGGAGAGCAGCACTGATCCTGCTCTCGTTCCTCATCTTTGCGAGTTTTTTTTTGGTCTGAGTCTTTTCTTCTCTTTACTGCTTTCTTATCTTTACTCTGGAAATTTCTCACCCCACCAGTTTGGCCTCCAGGTAAGTATATTCCCTTTCCTCTCCCTCTGACCATAACATCTTTTTCTTTTAGTTCTGCTCTCACATTTCATTCCCCTCCGTTTCCCTGCACCTCTTGGCTCCTCAATGTATGTGGAGCTGAAAGCGATTGTCTCCACTAAGACACATCGGACTCTTTGTTTCTCAGGCTCATTTTTCCTCCTTCGCCTCTTTTTGTTTGCTCGTTCACCCTGAGTCAAATCGAACGCAGACTCTTTGCAGGGCTGTCTGAAAAACTCGCCAAAGAAAGTTCTTTTGTTTAAAAAAAAAATGGTGCAACTTTATAGGAGTTGTGAACTCTCAGTATATCCACATTTGATCAGGAAATACCTTGCTGACAGCTGGTGACAATCGCAACTTAGCAGCGACTGAGTCATCAGGCACATATCTAATATACAGTGTTTGTTTGGTTCCTTTGCTCTGTGTTCAGATGAAATCTTGTATTTACTCATGGATAGGTAGTCTGCGTCATGCACACAAAAGCTCAGTGTAATAAAAAAAGGGCCAACAGAGCTCGTCTGTAGGAAAAACTGCAGACAAATGTGATCAGTGCTGTGGTTAGCTTACTGCAGAAAAATAATGTCGTTTTGAAATACCTGATATATCAAGCAATTGTATATATTTACTGGATATAAATCAGCTAACAGCAAGAAAACACATGTTGTCAGACCCTCTTTATGCCTTGCAAGGGATAAATGAATCAGAGATTCCTTGATTGAATGAAAACATGCATATAAATGCTTTGAGAAAACAATTACATCAGAACATCTAAATAAAAATATATGTCAGCCTGTCGCTGATTTCATTCCCACCACAAATTGGGTTAACAGAAAGTTCTGTTTCTTTGCTGGGAGTCTGGGTGTTAGTGAACGATCTGCTTCTCTTGCCATTAAATGAGAGATTTTGAACGTAGGAGATGCTTGATTAGCACATTCAGACCCCAGTCTGCAAAACCTGTGCATGTTTACAAGAAAAAAGATACCTCTTGCTTTCAGACTTTCTCCTTTGAGAGGTTTTTTAATTTTATTTTGTGGGCTAGACAAAATTATTAACTTTAATTGCATGACTTCATCCAAAACACATTTATTTACCAGGTTTAGATTGATGTCCTCATTGTCAGGCTGGATTTTTTATTCTTTGAAGGCTTGTTTCTATTCACGATCCAATAACCGTCCTGCCGTACCTGCTGGTTCTCCTTCAGGCAAATGAAAGACCAGTCTAAAAAAGTTGCAACGATGAAGCACAAGGAGCAGGTGGAGAAGAGCCGCAACGCCCGACTCATGGAGGAGGCCAGGAAGAGGGAAGACAACATGTCGGAGACCTCTCAGCAGGTCAAGGTGAGAAATGTGTGTCTTTGCTTTCAGAACAACCTGCAGAAAAGCCCATGTTTTCTTGGTTAAAGGTATAGCATGCAATACACTTCTATCTAAATTAAAAAAGAAAGTTAGAATCTATAAATAAATTTGTCTTCATGCAAACCTCAGCAGGGCTGCAGACAATCTCTGCACTACAGTGACCCACTACTGCCACCTTGTGGGGAAAAAAAGTAACATTACCTTGATTTTCTCGACTGCACCTCCAACCGACGTCCATTTTTGTGCCATGAAGGACACTTTGCGTCAGAAGTCGGAGCGTATCGAGGAGCTGGAGGAGGCCCTGAGGGAGAGCGTGCAGATCACCGCTGAGAGGGAAATGGTGCTGGCGCAGGAGGAGGCTGCCAGGTCCCACCAGGAGAAACAGGTGCACAGCCCTCGCAAACGCGCACATACATGACGAAGCAGTATTAATCCACAGGAGCCCCCCTTCTTGGTACGCGCACACATAAACTTGTGTGTTTACAAATAAAGACACCACCTTCATAAAGTGTGATTTTTGTCACCTTTTTGCTGCCATTGTGGTGTTGTTCTTCCTCCTCTCTTCACCTCCCTCCTCTCCTCTGGCCTCCTCTGCGTTCTCAGTTCTTTTATCTCTGCTTGTCGTTTTCTTTCTCTTGTTTTCTCTCCGCTACACATCGCCTCTCAGAAGCACTCATTCAAACCAATGCATGAGTCCAACCTCGCCCACATTAAGTGGTCAAAGGTATGAGTCCAGTATGTGTGACCTCCATCAGTGAGCAAGCACACCTCGGAGGGCGTTGACACAATAAAAGCAACACCCAAAGTTTACACAGTCACAAGCAACAGCCCTGCAAAGTCACAATTTCACCAAGTTCAGTAATTTGTGGGGAATTGACTGTGATGTTGTTGGACTGTTTCTGTAAAGCAGTCCTTCCAGAAAACTGAATCCTGATGATTGAATCAAAGGTAATAAATCACATCCACCAGTTTTTTCTCACAATCTGGACATCTGTATTTTATTTACAAAGTACAAGCATGAGAAGCTGCAAAACAAAGTAAAAAAAGTAGCCATAGATGCAAAAGGGATCTTTTTTTAAAAATATTGTAGCACTTTTTTTTATTTATTTATTTAATATCCACTATGATGATTGTCTCGTTTCCTGACATCATGAGTCTTTTATAAGAGAAAATTAACAAAATATATCATCTTTTCCATCAGCTTTCAAGATTCTGTCCAAAAGAAATATAGAAAATAATTTTGCATTTTTTCTTGAAATTCTTTGAAAACCACATTTTTTTTCCCTGCAAAGTGATTGAACCAAACGAAGAGCCCGTAAGATCCTGGAGGGACTGATCAGGTGTTGCTTTTGTTTCCAGCCTTTTTATTTACCTGCTCTTTGCTTATGAAATGATGCTCATTAGATGGTTTGGTCATGCATCAAAATTTACCAAAAAATAAAAATATATTTCTGGGAAAATTCCTTCCCTCCTCTCTCATTTAATTGTGATTGAAATGTTCGAAAATAAAAGTAAAGGTTCTTTGTGGATTCTGAGTAAATAACAGGTAAATGAAATCTGGTGCCGTAATCTAAGTTCACGTGTTTTTATATAGAAATTCTATATATATTTATATGATCACTGGTCTTTGAGTAAGTCACTTGACTCTGTTCAGCTGCTCGTCACTCTCGATGATTTTTTTTTTCTTTCACTGATGGATTCCAAAACTCTGTTGTTAATTGTTGTGCGTGTCTCCAGATGGAGGAGCTGCTGGGGGCCATGGAGAAGGTGAAGCAGGAGCTGGAGTCCATGAGGGCCAAGCTGGCCTCCACCCAGCAGTCTCTGTGTGAGAAAGAAGCCCACCTCACTACGCTGCGAGCTGAGCGCAGGAAACACCTGGAGGAGGTGCTGGAGATGAAGTAAGACACACACAAATGCACATACACACAGATACACACACACAGGCGGGTGACATGGACACCGGATTATCGATCGCTTCCCTTAATCTTGTAAAATGTCATCTAATTCTGGCGTCCTCCAGCTGGCAGGCTGATGTTGCGCGCTGAATAATAAATGAGAATCGAGTTATTTACTCCTGCGGGTAAATGCCACGTTGTTTCGTTCCCACCTGACAGGCAGGAGGCGCTGCTGGCTGCCATCAGCGAGAAGGACGCCAACATTGCACTACTTGAGTTGTCGTCCTCCAAGAAGAAGAAGACGCAGGACGAGGTGTCTCTGCTGAAGCGGGAGAAGGACAGACTGGTGCAGCAGCTGAAGCAGCAGGTGAGCGAGAGGCTCCAGAGAGCTGGACTGTTTCAGAGACAAGTCTCCGAATCAAGTCCTTCAGATATTTTGTCCGTGAGAATGACTCCAGTGAAAACCTCTCGTGTGGAGAGTTCGTCTGTCTGACTCGTAGATGATTCCAGGATCAACCAAAGTCCCCAAATCTTTGCAGCAAGGAACAGACTGGTGACTCTCTCCTGTTTTTTGTTGTTTCTTCCAGACTCAGAACAGGATGAAACTGATGGCAGACAACTACGAAGACGACCATTTAAAAACTGCACCTGATCAGACAAATCACAAACCCTCTCCAGATCAGGTAACCTCAGCAGCCCCCCACCTTCAGCTCGCTTCGACAGCGTCGCTCCAAAAGAGCTCCGATTGGTTCATTTTAGGAGGTTTAAAAGGAAAACAAAAACGAAGTTTCATTTGGTCTTTTTTCACTGTCTTCCTGTTTGTTCACACACTAACCACAATGTTCCTCTCCAACGCTGCGACTGGCTAACGTTGTGCCTAACAGGATGATGAGGAGGGTATTTGGGCGTAGCCAACCTTTTGCCCTCCCCCCTTTCTCTCTCTCTCAGCCATTTTGTTCAGAAGGGTGAGCTCGTATGAAAAGCCAGAGCTGTCCCATCCGTCCACGCTGGCATGTGTTCTCGTCCTCCATCCGACTGTTGTGCCTTTGTGCCGTCATTTCATGTGTCGTTTTGTGATACTGATCATCATCGTCATCTTTGTTTGGGCTCAAACACTCGTCAGGGCCTTCTGTGTGTTGTTGTCATGTTCATTTTTTGGGATTCTGTGGTCTGTGTGTGGCGTTTTTTTTTTGTGTGTGTGTTAAGTTGGTCTTCACCTGCCAGTAAAGCTTTGCTGCTTTGCATGCATCCTCACATTTTCAGCCACACAAACAGGTGCTGGGCGATTCTTGTTGTAATTTGTAGTTGTGGTTTTGCGATCTCTTTGTTTGGCTGTAAGTTTTAATATCTGCTATCGATTAACACAAAGTCGTTGGCTCCGATGTGAGATGATGTTGGCTGTATATCAATGCATGAAGAAGATGCTGCCTGATTTTCTTTTAATGATATATTTGTGCTGTTCTAGTGTTGCATCATTCTTTGCATTACTTTTACTTTCACTCCATTCAACCATTGAGTCTGGATCGTAGCTGGTCTTTTTTTTTAGCCCCTCCTTTATTTACTTGCGCTCTCTTCTCTCTTCCAGATGATCCCCCCTCTCGTAGCCCTGTCTCAGAACCGCAGTAAGCTCAAACTCTACATTGCCCACCTAACGGACCTCTGCCACGACCGGGACCCCAGCATCCTCAGCCAGCTCACGCCACCCTCTCACTACCACCAGCAAGACCCTGAAGACTGGGAGAAGGAGCTCCAGAAGATGAGCGTCGAACAGGTACCAAAGACGCACGCTGCAGAGAAAATATCTGGGGAACGGGAGGGGGGGGGCTTTATGAATTATACAACAGATGTGGGACACAAATGTGACCCTTCATTCATACATTTTGCTAAAACTTTGTTAGACATTTTTTGTAGCAATACTAGAAGAGGAGCCCTCTTTTCTAGCCACACGATACAAAATGTTTTTTTAATCGGTACAAAATGAGAAGTACTGTAAAAACTTGCATAAAACCATAAAAGGGTTAAATAAAAAAAATGTCATCAAACGTGGTGACCAGTTTTGCTATAAATTACCTTTGTATGAGAAAAACAAGCCAGAAAATGAAATGAATCTGGTGAAAATAAAGTAACTCTTGCTGCTGTTTGCAGTTGGAGCGTGAGCTGGAGGTGTGTGAGAAGGAGAGCGGAGAGCTGCAGGAGTACGCCAACTCTGTCCTCCAGCAGATCGCAGACTATTGCCCCGACATCCTGGAGCAGGTCGTGAACGCCCTGGAGGAGTCGTGCTGACAACTCTGACCTCAAACGAGACCTGACTGAACCCAGGTGCTCCTACCTCCATCTGAAAAAGCCTCCTGGACAGAAGAAAGCAAGCTGTGGTGTAGTTCCCGTCCTGAGCTCTCCTCCTCCTTTGCCCCCGTCCATCCTCTAACAAACCTCCAGGGCGAGAGTGCTTTCCTGTCCGCTGTTAGCTCCGACGTCAGAGTGGTAAATTCAGATTAAGGGTGTTCACAAAGTCTGGCAGTCTTCTGGTAAATATGACTCTTTGAAAAGACATCAGATGACTGACTTTCAGCTGAGGTTGGCTCGATTACAGACGGAGGCAGAAAGGGAAGCAACAACCAAAGCACACAGCTGGTCACATGTCGGCTACACAAAAGCATAAAGGGGGGGCTGTAAAACAGTGACTCCCAATTTCGTTTTTTTTCTGTAGATCCTCCAAGAAAATCTCACAACCCCGCTTCCATCCTCTGATTTACAAAAGACATCACAGTGAGCTTTAATTTGCCTGAGATATCTGAAGAGGACTCCCTGCACCAAGTCTTGGAGTCTTACTGCCAACCTTCTGTCCCGAGGTCAGCACAGGTACTTTCCCCCACTTTGACCTTCGTGTAACCCCCCCACCCCCCCCACCCCACCCCCACCATACGTCTCAATAATTAAAGGGAATGCCCACTTAGGGCAGGAAAGCACTCTTCGTCTCGGGAGGAAAGAGTCCCTGCGATGTCTGCAGGGGGACGAGGAGGAGCCGAGTTCAGTCTAAAATTCATGGCGGCGCCATGCAGATGTTCGTTCACAGCGTTTCGGTCAGCGTTCCCGCGGTGGTGATGCTCCTGTCGTACCACTTTTTAACCAAAATAAGCGCGGCATGTCGTAGAGCTGTGGATGTGTCCGGACCGTCGGGTCGGGCTGGAGGTACTCGGCTGTGTCTGGCTCAGCGGCATTAGAGGGGGATCAGGTCCCGACCTTTGACACATATCGGAGATCAGATTTTAGTTGCAATGTTCTCAATGGATGAGAGAGAGGACTACAAAAAAAAAGAAAAGAAAAAAAAAGAAAAGAGAAGAAAAAGCTTTTATCGTTGGTGACGTGTTCATTTTTAGATGGTTTTGCACACGACGTCCACTTGTTTATGAGGTATGCAATGTTTCTTTTGAGAACGTTCTAGTGGCCTTGGAGCATGCACAGAGATCAGTACTGGACCTAATGCAGGGATAAATGTTCCTCTGTTAAACTGGTGCTAAGGCATGATGTAAGAAAATCCAATCTGATCCACCGATCATCCAGTCTCACCCAAAGTTTCTAAAGATGTTACCTAAAGCCCATCTGACCTTTTAGTTGGAGTCGTTGAAGACGACGAGCTGTTTTCCTCCTTTTTCTGTCTTTTTAAAACCACTTTGAGATTCAAAGTGACGCCTCTGTTGTATTTTTTGAACTCTTCAGGGCTAAGGTTTTTAATTACTAAGTGCATCTACATTTACAGGAAAAGAAAGTCACTTTTCAGCAGATTTTGACTTTTTAGATCAGTTTGTAAATAACGTGATATTTAACACGTACAGTGACTGAATAAAGGTGACTAAGTGGAAGGTGTTGTGCATTCATTAAGAAAAAAAAATCTGAACAGTTCAAAAGCAGTGCAGTTGTCTTTTGTGTCTAATTTTGTCTTCGGGACAAAATGTGTGTTTGTGACAGTACTGCCATAACTTGCGGAAAGTCATGTTCTATAGAGATAAATATAAATGAATATAATACATATAAATATATGAAATGTTTACTGTATCGATATGCATTGAATGTTTGCACAGAATCTAAAGAGCAACCTGCTTTGAACAAAACGACCGTGGAGTTAGTGTCCTTAGCTGAAACGCGGGGAAAGAAGTGTCAAAAAAGAAAAAAAACTCGTGTCAAAATACCGTGTGAACTACAAATGTTTTCAAACCGTGACTGTGTGATGGGAGAGTACTTTTCGGCATTTATTTCTAATCAATCGTCATTTTTTTATATATATTTTCACCAACGGGTGATGTAATTGTATTAAATCCTGAGATTTCAGTGTTGTCGGTTTCTCTTCTGTCCGTCTTTTCTGTTTTGTTTGACGTCAGAGGCAGACTGAGCCTGATGGATAAAAATAAGTGTCCGACCATCGCGGCCCACCTGCTGTTACAAGAGCAACACCGTGTTACACAACAATATGTTGTAAAACTCAGTCAATACACATCTAGAGTTAGATGTTTTTCAACAAATTACCTCCATGTTGTTGATTTTCGGATGAAGTTGCGAGGGTGGAATTGGCAAAAAAAAAACGCGCCCCCGTTGTTGGAGGGTGACGGTTGGATGCTTGTTTTTGTGCTTCTCGTCTGTCGAACCTCTCCAACCGGAGATGAATCCATTCCCATTTCGACCCCTCGCCTCCTGCCGCCGGGTTCAGAGAGGAAACGTGTTTTTCTTGGTGTTTTGTTTCCCTTCCTTTGGCCTCTGTGTCCCTGCCCTTTGCCTTAACGTCCGATCATCTCTTTTTCTCGACTCCTTATTGCAGAGCACAGAGCTGATAAAGGGGCTTCTGTCCACTTCATGGTATTTGTTTCTTCTTTCTTTTGCATTTGTAAAAGAATTGTACTGCCTTCTGTCTTTTTTCGTGTTAAGAATCAAACTGTGTAAAAAGAAAGCAAAACAGACATGTTTGTGAGTTCTTTGGATTTTGTATGTATGTAAATAAATAAATTATAAGCCTTGCTTGCTTGTAGGGACATTTTTTACCCTGCTTCATTTTTTAATGAAATCCCATTTGCAATTGAAGGTCTTGGATAAATCGAGTAGCTTTGAACTGTGTTTTTCGATTGTAATACATACATCTGTCTTACATTATTTCTCTCAATTTTTTAATAGTTCAGATTAATTACTGAATCTAACAATTTAAACTGCTTTATAATTTTTTTTAAATTAGTTTATAAGTAAAAAAACAATCTAGAGTATCACTAGAAACGTTTCAAGATGAGATGTCTCTTGATTTATGGTGTAAAAAATATTGCTGAGAGTGTGAAATCTAATCTGAATTCCATGACCGGCACAGACACTGAAGCAGTGTCTTCAAATCCTGGTCAGCATGTTTTAGACACACCTGACAGTAACGAGGGGCTCGTTATCTGGCGTTGATTAGATACAGGTGTGTTGGGAGGAGACAGACAGACAGACATGTGAAGCATAACGCAGGACTGACTGGACAGTTTAGTTCCTGCTGACCTGCTGAACACTGAGACTCATTGAAGCAGTTTGAAATTGGTGACAACGTTCATTGTAATCTGGGTATGTAATAAACAAACCAAAAGAAAACAACCCACAAACAATGAAGATGCTGGAGTTTTACTCCATAAAGCTGAACTGGGCAAAAACGACTGGTTTGAACACAGGTGAAAAGATAATCGTAGGTTTTCTGAGGACTGTCTCTTCTTATCTGTGTGCTGAAGTGTCCTTGGGCATGACACTGAACCACCAATCAGTCTGAGTGGTGTTCAAGCACTTTCACCTTTAGAAATAAATGTGTGACGGATAATGATGATCTAGCCAACAAAATAAGCTGGGAGACTTTCCACAATACTTCTTTTCAGATAACTTGATCCCCAAAATCTGTGTCATGCTGCAGATGTTCACAGGCCGTCATTTTTATTCGTATATTGTTAAACAGCATTAAAACTTCTCTGCTTTGATAGTTTTTGACTTTTTCTGGATATGAAAAAGATCCGGTAACTTATGGGAAGAATAATTATACATGGTAACAAAAATAATCCAATAATAAAGGCTCACTTGTAATGCAAAACCTCATGGTGTTACAGCAATGCTTTCACAGAAGTAAAGAAAGCAAATATAGCAAGTACTTTGGCAGATGCCATTTTTTTCCGGTGTAAAAAACTGCAAACAGAAACCCAAACTGCTCAGCCTACAGAAGTTTGACACACATCAAATCACTTCATGACGAACAAAGACAGAAAAGTTGAAACCTAGTTGCCATCTTTATTCATAAATATCACTACTGTACGAATATAAAACAATCTTAAATTACGGCTTTTAAACAAATACTCTGACATTATCAGTGGAAGCTCCTCAAGAGGGGAAAAAACACTGATGAACAGTTTAAAGCAGTGTTTCTCAAACCCCGGTCGTGACGGATCCATTGCTCTGCATTCTTTAAACACTCATCATGAACACATCATCATCAGGACTGTACACAGAAGCATGATGAAGACTCATCCACATGAACTGGGAGTTTTCGAGCAAAGACGCACGTTGGACCCTGCTGGGTTGGGAAACACTGCTGCACAGTATTGCATATAACCTTGGTAAGCTGTTCATTGCGGCGCTTTACTGTCGTGGTGTTAATTAAACCTAACCGAGCAGAAACTGGAACATGTCATACATCAACTTACTTCCTCAGGAATATGAAACATTAGAACTATACATCAGTGTACACAGAGACAGGAGTGATCGCCCACTTCAATTTGAAGTACAATTTTGCAGCAAAAGTTGTTCAATAAAAAAAATATTGGTTACACGAGTAAAAAATACATCAGCCATGTTCAATAACATTCTATCAAAACTTCAATCCAAGGTACACCAGCCGTTCTGTTAAGAGTTAAAATAGCTAGTTATCATTCTGCTGTGGGATTTCACTTAAATATCAAAATCTCCATTGGTACGTGAGTCATAAAAATATAAGATCTAATCTAGGATTCAGAGACAGTAGGCACTGCTGTGTTTTGATGGCTGAGGTAGCTAGACAGTAAAACTGTACACAGGCTGAGACTTAAGGAAAAAGCACGAGACTGGAAACAAAAGTTGGAGGAAGAGTGGAGTATTGCAGTGGAGGTGAACACTATTCCAGTGATGATGCTCGAGTCCCCCTCCATGTTTATGAGTCACAGTATATAAAAGGTAATATTAAGAAAAAGCTGCAGGCAGGTCCTCCCAGTATAAGACTGAGCAAAGAGGACGAGGAGACCGAAACGGAGAAGCTCTCCTCTCATCTCATCCTCTCGCTCTCCGTCACCTGCCACAGTCCCAGGTTCAACACTTTAAGGCATGGGAGCTGCGTAATCCTCTCCAGTCCTCTCTTGGTGATCTTAGTACAGCCGTAGAGATCAATCCCCGTCAGCTGGGTCAAGTGGTCCGCTATCAGTTCCAATCCTTTGTCTGTGATTCGGACGCACTGCCCGATGTTAAGAGTCTTCAGTTCGTTCATCTGCCGCACCATCCTGTTGATGCCGTCGTCACTGATGTGACAGGAGCACAGAGAGAGGGACTTGAGCTGGTACAAGCCCTGGGCGATGTACGCCATGCTCTGATCTCCAATCTTGTCGCAGAAAGACACGTCGAGCCCGGACAGCTGCAGCGAGCCCATCGCCAGATGCATGATCCCGGTGTCACTGATGTTGTCGCACGACCGCAGGTTCAAGTTGCACAGGTGGGTCATATGCGACAGGTGGATCATCCCCGCGTCCGATATGCCCCCACAGAAGCTGAGGTTGAGCACTTTGAGCTTGTTGAGTCCTTTGGAGACGTGCTTGAGCGAGAGGTCGGTCAGCCTCTGACAGTCCTGCAGGGTCAACTTCTCCAGGGAGAGGCAGCCATCGGCAGCACTGCGGGTCATGCCGGACAGGTGGCCGATGCCCACATCCGACACGTGCCTACAGCTGCGCAGGTTAAGGCTCTTGAGTCTGTGCAAGCCCCAGGCGATGAGCAACAGGCCCGTGTTGGTGATGTTGCTGCATCCTCCGAGTTCAAGCACCTCCAGGTTTTTGAGGTACTGCGCGATCCGGCCCAGGCTGGAGTCGGTGATCTGTTTACAAAGGCTGAGGTTCAGCACCTGCAGAGACGGGATGTCCTGTACGAAGGCATGTCCCAGACCGTTGTCCGTGAGGTTGAAGCATCCGCACAGGTTAAGGCTCTCGATGTGCGGCATCCCTTGGATGACGTAGCTCAGGCTTCGCCTCAGGCTGAGGATCTGGACCTTCTTGATGCCCCTGGTCTGCAGGCTGGGGAACAGAGACGGGTTCGCCCGGCGCAGATGGAGCTTGGCTTCCACCCCCCTCCACACCGACTTGTGATAGGACGCGTCCCTCCAGGAGGCGCACACTTGGGCGACTCTTCCTTTGTCTTTAACGTCCAAGTAGCTGAAAATAATGGCCAGGATTTCCGGGAAAAGGCACGATACGTGTGTCTCCATCTCAGACATGACTGCAGGTAGACTTGGTCGAGGCTTCTTACGGAGTTTGCCGCGAGCCGCCGAAGTTGCTGTCTGGCCCGGCAGCGTTAGCGAACGCCAGCTACATACGAAGAGGCTAGCTGCTAGCTGCCAGTTAGCCTCGAGTGAAACATGACATAAATTCTCCCATTTCCTCGGAGCAAAACGCACCGTTTAGCTCCGCGATGTCGGTCACGCAAAATCACAACGACCCGCTCAGCTATAGTGTAGACAGCGTGTCGGTAGATGAGAGGAAACTCCGCCAGGCTGTGGTAATATTTACCTAGCAAGCTAGGCTAATGTTAGCCTTAGCTGTCTAAACTTCGGAGCTTCAAAGATGAGCAACGTCCAGGTCCGAAACGGATTTCTCTTCCCTCCAGGCCATCACGGAGAGTGTCCAAAACTTTGTGGTCTGGAAACCTCTTCGTCAGCAAAACTATCCAGCCGAGCACTATTTATGAAAATAGACACCCGGATCTTTTACCGTTAGCATTTCGAGCAGCATCCCGGATCTGTACAATGAATAAACCATAAACTGTGTCAGCTTGTGGTGAGTTCTGTCTTCGTGCAGCGGCACCTAGCGGAGGCAACGGGAAACTACACGACAGCGTCCGCCGCTTATAAAAGCTGTCACAGCTCGTCGTTTACCTTAAATTACCATCTTAATACGCAACAGGACATTTCGTGTCAAAGTTTTAATTGCAAACTTGATGGGCTGTCTCTGTCTCCGCAGTGTCATCTCAGAGACATGTCCTCCAGTGTCTCTGTAGGTGTCAGAACTAATTCAATAGTAATTAAAGTCTTGTCTAATTGAAAGGATCTTCCTGTTGGAAAACCGAGTAGTTGTAATGCTGGAGTTGCTGACCCTCGATAATCTACATTAAATAGTTTTTTTTGTTTTTTGTTTTGTTTATTTCTTGTGTTTACTGCAGTTTGAATTTAGGAACATTACAGGGATGTTTGAAATTTTCCAAATCAATGGAGGCAATCTGATTTACACTAACACAGTAAATCACCAAGAGCCTGAAATAACTGGAGTAACCCAGATGCTAAGAAGGTCAATGTTATAGGATTGCAAACCACTTGATGGGGAATCTTTGCTTCAGATTAGAAACTGGTCAGAAACAAATAAATCTCCAAATGAGAAGTTAAATTATTCATGTTTAGACAAAGAAAGCAGAAGTCATCTTTTTATTTTGGCAGTCATGAAAAAATTATCAACTTGGCCCATTAGTGTCAAATACAAGAGGAGGTTTTACATACATAAATAACAACGCTTTGATCAAGCTCTTGGGCTTCTTGGTGCAAAGGCCACACAGTGATGAGGAGGCAACAGACACAACCTGGAGGCCAGTGAAAAAAACATTAAAACGCCTTCAGTCGTCTGTGGATCCACTGTGAGGATCCGTGGAGCATGTGTTGCACCCATCTGCTTGATTTATGACTGAACTACAGCAGTGTTTCAATATTTGAATGACACGTTCATTGTTCTAGCGTGTTGTGACAACCTTTCATAAACATGTGTTAGTGTGTGGAGGGGGCCGACATTGCAAGTAAAAAATTAGTAAATATTACAAAGCAGGCTTTGTCTGAAGGAAAAAGGAAGTATGCAAATATATTAAAGAGAGACAAATGAGATGAGGCAACATAGAAAATACAAAAGGATTTATCAGTTTATGTTCAAGTTAGATCTTCAGAAACAGATCAAATCAGATCAGTGAGTGAACTGTCCTTTTTAATGGTGTTTATTTGTTTTACCATTTAAAGAAAAACAAGCTCACAGATCAGGTTTAAGATTCAGTAATGACAAAACTGATGCTCAGGATGCTCAGTCAAAGTGCATGGGCCTGAATACGCAGGTAAATCTTAGAAATGAGAGAAGTGTAATTGATGATCACACGTCCACCTCCTCTCCTGTGTCGGCTGGCTCCATCTTCAGTGTTACTTTGGCGTGGCAGGAGGCCCAGAGTTACCGCAGCGAGGCGTTCGCTGACCTCGTCACCTCTAGCTGCTGGGAGGGACGCACAGCAGGGGGGTGGGTGTGTGTGTGTGTGTGGGGGGTGTATTACAGTGGCTGAGCTCGGTGAGGATGAGGAGGGAGGAGGGCAGGATGCGTCACACTGGCACCGGCTCCTGGATACTCACACACAGCGTTCAGCTGGTTCACACACCAACGGAGATCTACCACAAAACCAATGCAGAAATGTGTCGGGTGCATGGCTCAGTTCACGCTGGCTCACTGTCACACTGTCACACTGTCATGGGTTACATGGGGGAAATGTGTGTGAAAGGCCAACAGCTTAGGATAAACATTTTCCCAGCTTATGCTGGAGAGAGAGAGACAACTTCAGTTAGCTCAACATAGATTTATTATTCCAACATATAAGATTCAAACCAAGACTGATCCACCATCATATTTCACAGCACTTGTTCGACACCACAGCTTCCTAAAGTTAAAGTACAACAAATATTTGTATGCAAATGAAATTTAATAATTAGACACAATATTGGAAATATGTACTTTGACATAATAAGAGTCCGTTTCTCACAGGTCTGATTCACAGTTTTTTTCAATTTCAGTGAGTTGTTTCTTGAAAGACCTAAAAATAAGAACTGCGTTTTCAAACAGAAACTTCTCATGGACATAACTCAGTCGAATGTTTGTTTTGTGTATTTCACGGTGCTCATGCCACATCCATCCGTCCCAGCAGCGAGAAGTTAATGTGGTTAGAGTCTCACCTTTAACCTCTCCTGCTAGAAGCTCTGGGCCCCCCGACGGCAGCTCACTCGGGGCCCAGAAACAATAAATATTTTCAATTCCTGGCATATCTTTGGGCTCCTGTCTGGCTCTGGGCCTCTGACTCACTCCTGGTACCACTTTCTTTACTTTCACAGCACGTCTCTCACCACATATGCTTCCAGGAGTTTTTATCTCTTTTTGGGGACTTCAAGGCAGAAGCTGTAAAAAAAAATACCAATTGAGCACTGAGTCAGAAAAGTCTCAAGGTTTTTATTGGAAACAAATAGAGAACTCAGTGTTTATCCTCCTTGACTCATCCAGGGGACAAAACCACCAGTAGATGAACACAAAAAGACAATTATTTCTGCTGTCTTATTCAGCAAAAACATTAAACACACTGCAAACAATCATCAAAACAAGCCTGAGTTACACTTTGCCTCTACAAAATCTTTTTTTTTTTTTAACACATTTGGACAGTTTTTAATCTATGTTGTATTTTTGTTCAGTTAAGGCCAAAAGTCACATTCAGCTTCAGTTTTAGCTTGTCATTGTATTGTATGTTTAACTGAATTCCCAGGTCTGGCTTTAGAGGAAGTTATATTATACAGAGAAGAAATATTTCTTATTTTTTGTTTGAAGGGCTTTGCAGTCCAGCAGAGGGCAGTGCTGCTCTGATTAAAGTAGCCACGCCAGGGAAAAGCTTTATTCCAACCATCTTTGTACACCTAGATATAAATCATCACCATTAAAAAAGGGCTTTTTGCACACATCACAGTAAGTTAATTAAACTTATGGCTTTATTTGCAGCGTTGTCAAACTGGATTCATGTAAAAAAAACAAACAAAAAAAAAACAGTACGTATAAAAGGTGAGATGAAAATGTGTTGGATGGTGAGACAAGAGAAGGTTAGGAGGACAGGAAGGAAAGGAAAACTAAAGACAGAAGGAGTGTAAAGTGAGGGATGGTGATTCCCCTCTCGGCCTCCCCTGTGGCTGAACTTGTCTCTGCTAATGACCCTGTCTGCTGGCTCACACAGACAGATGGTGAATTAACTCCAATTAGCCCACTCTCACCAGATCTTTACTGACAGCTCACACACACACACACACACACACACACACACACACACACACACACACACACACACACACACACACACACA
>JAUESE010000092.1:8666004-8680654 GCA_032274725.1 Malacoctenus triangulatus
TTCAGCCGACTCAACTGCTGCACAGACAACGAGACGAATAAACACACACTCACTCACGCCGCTCTGAGAGACGGGCTGTCGCTCCGTTATATTTTTAAAACTGCGTCATCTGCAGACCCCCCCCCCCCCTTCCCACAGCTCACCCAAACATGTAGTAGCAGCAGCAGGAGGCGCAGCGCGGTGAAACTCAGGTTGTGTGAGACAAATCCGATTATCGGCAAGGTAAACGGGATTCTGACGTAAAGGGTTTTAAGCCGCGGCGGAGGAGCGTCGCCGCGCAGTCAGGGGCAGCCAGCGAGGAAGAGAGCAGCTCGTCCAGCCCCCAGTCAACAAAGTCCTCTCCTCCTCCTCCTCCTCCTCCCCCCCACCCCCATCCACCCTCTGACTCAGGACCTGAGCATGACTCCTCAGTTATTTCTCTGCGTGTGACGGGAGCGAACGACCGCCGCCGACATGGCTTCGTACCTGCAGGTGAGCCTCCGCCGCCTCCGCGCGCCGCGCTCCGGCCAGGCTGCAGGTTTGTTTGAGGGAACTTTGCCGGGGTGTGGTTTGTGTGCGCGCGCTAGGCCCGGCTCCATCGACAGCAGGTGTCTCGAGTATGATGCCCGCGCCGCCGCTGCAGCCTCGGCTCGGTCAGTGCAGGCGGGGGGGACAAACAGGTGGTCGAGAGGCGCGGTGACACTTCGGTCCAGCGCGTCTTGGGCGCACGTTATCTGTCACAGCCAAACGCTTTTGCGCGGAGCTGATAGCGACGCTTCCTCCTCCTCCTCCCCCAGATTGCCGACGACGAGAAGGGCCACGAGCTGGACCTCTTCTGTGTCCCCAGACATTATGAGAAAGACCTGGACAAGGTGATCATCCCCCATGGACTAATTATGGACAGGTAAGCTCGTCCACACGCTTGAAATGACTGTCTCACTCAAAGATCAACAGACACCCTCCGTGTGTAAAGCAGGAGGACCACATGTATCAGTGACCACTTTCACTCAGGACTTCCTGCAGTGGTTCATGCAAGTTCACTGTCATGGCTGTAGCGGACTGAGTCACACTCTCCCCTCGGATGTGTCCTTCCAGCACGCTCTGTTAAACAAAACACGGCTGCCCACATGCAGATGAGCATTTGAATATGGACTGAGGACCGAGCCAGGCTGCGGTGCCGCGAAACGCCTGCTAAGCAATTATGTTTAAGTGCAATATCATGCCAAGGCTCTGCTGTCCGTCCTCAGGACTGTTCTGCATTCACAGCAGCAAAGTCATTCACACTGCGTCCTCTTTTCCCTTTTTTTCCCCCGTGTGTCTCTGTGATGCAGGACGGAGCGCCTGGCCCGGGACATCATCCAGGACATGGGCGGACACCACATCGTAGCTCTGTGTGTGCTCAAAGGGGGGTACAAGTTCTTCGCGGACCTCCTGGACTACATTAAAGCGCTGAACCAGAACAGTGATAAATCAGTCCCGCTGACGGTGGATTTCATTAGAGTGAAGAGCTACTGTGTAAGCCGCCCGTCTCCTTTCTCTCCCAGGAATCGCGTGTGTAGATTTGTGCTGTGGGACAAAGAGTTGGCAGGAACAGAGACTCGGGACGATCTCTGTTAGATCAGAAATGAGCCACTGCAAAAAAGTCTTTAGGAAATATGATGCACATTTTTTGAGGATGGGTTTTCACTGTGAAGATCTGGTTGTCTTAAACGTGTCCCCCCTTTTTGTGTTTCCTAGAACGACAAGTCCACCAACAACGTCAAAGTCATCGGAGGGGACGAACTGTCCAATCTCTCTGGCAAGGTCGGTCTATCGCTGATCACCAGCATCAAGCCTTCAGGAGGCTTTTATGATAGTTCAACTTGATCACTGTCTTCTTTCTTTTTTCCTCTCTGCAGAACGTTTTGATCGTTGAGGTAAGACACACTGAAGTGGAAGCCAAGGACGAAGTCAAATTATAACTTTTATTAGAAAAGTTTTGTCACTTCCATCGAGTATAAGAACTTTGAAACAGTGAAGAAATCACACTTTGATTACTGCCACTAAGCATCACATGCAATATTTAAGAGAGTCTTGTTTTTATTGATAAACTAATCAACCAAAATGAATGTTAATTGAGCTTCTTTAGATGTATCTGCTACTACAGCTGCTGTCATGTATTCTCTTGAACTGGGCGTCTTTCTGCTGTGTGAACAGGACATCGTGGAGACGGGGCGGACCATGCAGACGCTGCTCTCCCTGCTGAACGAATGTAATCCCAAAATGGTGAAAGTTGTAAGGTAACGAAGCCAACGCGCGCGCCGCTCCGGGCTGCCCCGTCTTGTGATGCGAGAGCGCGTCTGACAGAGCTCTTAGCTAATGGACGCTCGCCTTTAGGGCTGTATTAGAGATGTGATGTGACGGAGGGATGGAACAGCTTAAGAGTTAATCTGCAGGACTATTAACTGCACTGTGGAGGTAGAGGCCATTTCTCTGATGTATTCCTGTGAGCTGGTTAAAACAGGAAATGTGCTGAGCCGGTGAGGGACTCCTCTGATGCTTGTGCCAAAGATAGACGCTTCATTTGCGTTTGATATACTTTAAATTGGGGTCGTGTCCGTCCCTTCCCAACTCTGCTGCGCTGAAGTCTTCCAGCACTTTTTTTTGATGTTCCTGTCCTGAAAACATTTCACATCTTAAAATGTGAAGACAGTTTGCGTCTCCACTACGGTTGTGTGACAGCTTGCTGTTTGATTTTTCCCACTTGGTTTTTCTTCAGTTACAAATCCTGTTACTGGCTTTTAGTTTTACCTGAAAGATTAACTGCCGACTCATATTTTCATGGGCGATTACTCGACTTAGACTCTAGTTTGCTGTGTGTAAATCTGATCCCCGCAGAGACGCTGACCTTCAACTGTAAGTAGGCGTTTGTTGTGGGACGGTGTTGTGCAGGTTCACCGAGACAACCATTCAACCATCTCACAGGATTAAAAGTTGCACTGAAAATGTCCTTTGTACAGGAGTGTTTTGCCATTGACAAGTTTGTTTGACTTCAAAGGGTTTTTTTCCCGTCTGTGTCTCATCTGTTCTGTATCTCCTCGCATGTCGTTGCAGCCTTCTGGTGAAGAGGACCCCAAGGAGTTCAGGGTACAGACCAGACTGTGAGCACCTCCTCTTGCTTTCTATGAAGACGGCGTCTCTGCGAGTGGTGGCGTTCGCTTTATCCATTTCACAGACATGTGGTTGTGCGCGTGCTGCTTTGAGGACCCAGAGAGACTTTTATTTATTTGTTCATTTTAATGAAGAAGGATTAACGTGCATTTCAGGGAAATCTACTCCAAATGCAGTCGAGCCTGGCACTTACATCCTAATGCAGGCTGGATAACGCCCCGCTCACACGTCTCTGATTATGTAATGCTTTTAGGTTTGAGTTGGATAATCTCTTTAAGATTGTCCCTCAAGGACAGCTGTTACTGTAAGTGTTTTGACTTCCCACTATATAGCACTGACAGCTTAAGCACAACCTCACAGGGACTGTAAAAGAGCAACATCTGTTTTGTTTTTTGTTTTTCTTACAGCAAAGCTCGTTGCAGTCAGTGTCTTTAAGAGTTTAGCGTCACTGCACCAAAAAGTAGCTGCTGTTTTCTTTATATAACTCGCATCAGTGGTGTCGTTTTATTTCTATTTCAGACATTGGTTTTGAAGTGCCGGACGCTTTTCTGGTGGGCTACGCTTTGGACTACAATGAGTACTTCAGAGATCTCAGTGTGAGTTTGAGCTCGGTGCTAAATTTAATTTCCACCAAATAAGAATTGCCGAGTTTGAATATTTATGCTTTTTACCTTTTCAATTCCTTTTCAGTATAAATATATTCAAATTACAGAAAGGTACCTGGTTCAGAATTGGGACACATTTCTGTCTGAAGGTTTTTATAGCAGCTACATAATTGTTTCATTTAAAAGAGAATCCACTGTTTTCTTTCAAAACTTCCGTTTTTATTCATCATTTACAATAACTTCACATAATTATCAGAAATTACAGCCAGAACAACTGAGACTAAGCGCAGTTATGTAAAGTGGTGTAGATGGAAAATAGTAGAATGAAACCTGAGAATAAACTGCTGCTCTCCAGTCTTGATGTTCCTGCTCTCTCACTGCTGCGGTTCACGCAACCACTTCAGTGAGATGTTTTCAAGAATGTGTTTCTGTCCATTTGAGAAAATCCAGAAGTCGTCATTAAAGTAATTAAAGTAATCTCAATTAAGCAGCCACATAATATACAGGAGTAATCTTACTGTGGAGCAGCAACTCTCAGCTCTCGTCTTGATGAAGTGCCTCCATGCACGATTCAGCCCTTTATGCTCTGGCACCTCTTATATAAACGAATCAAGCTTCTGCAGCTCCTCATGCTAAAGTATTTATCACAGCCAGATGTGTTCCTTTATAAGAGCACACACCAGCAGCTAGACATGTTGGTTTTATACAGGAAACGTGACTCCTGGACCACAGAAATGCAGTAAACATGAATTATTTTCATTGTTTCTTTCTGCAGCACATCTGTATACTGAATGATCAAGCCAAGGAGAAGTACAGAGTGTGAGACCGAGGCGACGTCGGAATCACTGAAGACTAGGACCACTGTGATGCCCCTCCTTAGCTTTGCTGTGTTTTCAATTTTATTTATTTTTCTATAAACAAAATCCACAGATGTGACTGTGGGTTGATCTAACGAAAAGAACATTTCTTTCTCCCTTTTATGAATAAGAGGAATTAATAATGTATATTCTAAGTTGTGAAATTTTAATTTATTTAGCTATTTTTGTGTATAGATGTGTATCGACTTTAGCTGTGTTTTTTTGTTAAACAGATGAAGAATGTCAATTTGCTTTCAAAATCACACTTCTCAGGCTTAGAGAGCACCATCGGTCAGATGTCAGCAGCCTTCAGTTCAAACATGTTTGTGTTTATGATGCCGATACATCCTCTCATTATGCCATAAAAAAATGACTTGTACTGTATGTTTTATTTAATACTCGATGTTTTCATCGATGACTTGTTTACAGCAATACAATCTCTGACACCTCCAGCACTGCTTCATGTTGCAATGTTTCACTTACACCACGAGAGGGGGTGAGTTTGTATTAAAAATATAAAGAAAATCAAGAAAAATAGCGAACTAAAACGTCACCATGTCATAACACCTCCTGGTAAAAAATAATTACATAATATTTGCAGTCTGCAGTGACAGTTAGACCTGTGACAGAGTTTGTAGACGATTTAAAGTGACATATCCTAGACGGGCTACACAGGTGATGTTACAGGACACATTGTCGTTGACAAATTCGTGGGGTGGGGCTAACGGTGATCAAAGCGGCAGGAGGCCAGGTGGAGTGAAATCTAGAGGCCTGCTTTTTCCCCCTTTCTAATTTCAAGAATTGTTTTATCACATTTTATTGGTTTTAACAAACAACTTGGTCGTGATCATGTTGGTTCCTGTATGTATTAAACGCCTGTCTCCAGCAAGCCACAGCCACTCTCGGTGAACAGATTGACTCGGCCTCTGATTGGATGACAATGGCTGCCAGCCAAGTGTGTCAGTCCAGCGTCGGTTTTACGAAATGATCATTGGTTGGAATCAAGGTCAAAATACCAGGCTCAGCCAATCGCAAGCAGCGAAGGGCGGGCCGTACACCAATGCGTTGTTAATCACAAACATAGGCTAATATGCTAACTGGGACTGAAACAAATGCACGTTTCGAGTGTATCACTTCATGACAGCTGTTCAGACATTAAATACAGCGTTTGTTTTAACTATCGGAATGACGGTTTAACAAGAACGACCACAGTTCATGTTTACTTTGTTGTTCAGTCATAATAGAGCGATAAAGCTAAGCTGCCGTGCTAACGCTAGCAGCTTCGCGTCTCATCTCACCCGGGTGACCGGAGCGACTACAGCTGCGGTCCTGCACCTTCTCCTAGGACTTCAATACGAACTGACAGGTCACAGTTTGGTCTTTCACAAGAATGAATTGAGTATTCAGAGTGAATCGTATTTTATCACCAAGTCTCAAAGTTACATTTCTTTTTTTGTTTACAGCGCTTCAGAGCAAGTTGAATGCAAATACTTTGGCATACTTTGCTGACCCGTCATGCATATCAAAGAGAAGACAATATCTATTTTGAAGCAGTTTGACATCGGTGAAAAATTCTCGTATCTCCCTGTGCTGCCAAAAGCCTCAGTGCTAATCCCGCTGTTTGTGAAAGGAGGAGAGCTGCACACCTTGTTGACCCTCCGCTCCAAAGAGGTAAACTAAAAATGGTGTCTCCTAGTTAACGGTCAGTGTTTCCGCGAAAAGTCACCTCTGCGGTGTCTCTGTGTAGTTGAGGACCAACGCGGGCGAGGTGTGTTTTCCGGGTGGGAAACGAGACCCCACAGACCGCGATGATGTGGACACGGCTCTGAGGGAGGCTGAGGAGGAGATTGGCCTCCCACCTGATGAGGTTCAGGTGGTCTGCACGCTGTTCCCCATCATAAACAAGGTACAACAATGACACTTTGCAACACCTACGTTAAAGTGTGAGAATTCAGTCGAGAGAAAACAACATCAATGATTCGTCTTTCTTGCCTTCAACAGAGCGGTCTGCTGGTGACCCCGGTCGTTGGCTTCATAGACGAGTCGTTCCGTCCAAGCCCCAATCCAGCGGAGGTCAGTGCAGTCTTCAGTGTCCCTCTGGACTTTTTCGCCAGCAAGAAGGACCACTACGCCTCCCACGGAGCCGCCGGGCTGGTGGGGCCTCTGCATTCGTTTTACTTTCTGGACCCTGCGTCGGAAAGCCAGTTCCACATCTGGGGTCTGACCGCCATGTTGGCCATTCTGGTTGCTGCCTTGGCTCTCAAGAAGAAACCTGAGTTCGATGTCGGGTTCGACTCCGAGGACCCGTTTTCTTTCTTCCAGCAGATTTTACATCGAAGACTCAGTAAACTATGACCTGCTGTTTCAGCCATGGAATCCATTTGTGCCTTCATGAAATCACAACGTGGTGATTTTAAGCCTTTTTAAGCTAATCTCATTTATATTGATGTCTTCCCTCTTGAGTACAGCTTTTTGAAACGGCTGCAATGAGTTAGACGTTTTTGAATCATATTTGTTGGTTTAAGTCCAAAACAAGCAGAACAGTGAGAGAATAAAAGACGACTGGAAATTAGTGTTAAGAACACTTTGTTTACTTCATTGTAACATTTTAGAAATAAGCCGATATAAAACTGATTTCCACACTTCCCTCTTTGTGGAGGGCAATTTTCCTCAACGAATCCCGGAGGACGAGAAAAGAAACGTGAGACGGTTACATTTTTATTAATTCATTTATTGTAGCAGCAGGATTACAGATATAAACAGAAGAGTATACAAATGTTCAGACAAAGGCAAAATACATGTTAATAATAGTTCAGATGTATGATAACACGCTGGGGTTGACCTTTATCCCGACTGCAGGGTCTTAAGGCTAGATACTAAAGCTCAAGCTACACAGAACGGATACAACAGAACTGTTGGAGAATGTGAAATAGAAAGCGAACTAGGTAAAGTGAGCAAACTGATTACACACAAGATACAGCTCACACTATTGGCAATTAACAGTTAATTTATCATGGTTGCCCCTTTTGATCAAGCATTTCACAGCAACAATAGTAATGTTGACAAGCACATCAACACAACAAACTTCTCCAAAAAACAATCTCCACTGTCTCGTCCCTTTGACGTCACATGTACAAATCTCATGAGGCATGAAAAAAAAAACATTTTCAATAGAAAACAAATGAGAGGACATTTCACTGGTGAAGCTGCACAACATTGTGTTGAGAGTAAGTCACTCTGATATCTTGCAAAGGATGGAGAAAAATAAATGTTACCGCTAAAGTATATTAGTATGAACTACGGTTATGTTTGGTGTTGAGAAATTTAAATCCTAACCACTGAAATGTGTCCTGATGTGAAACAGTCAGAGAATAAAAAGGACAAGGAGCAATGACACAAAAGGGACACCGGTAAACACAGCAGAGCAACGGTTAAGTTATCAAGGCACACAAAGTTCTGTTGAAAGCATCACAAGTTAAAATTCAAGATCCCCCTGCAGTATATTTCACATTTAAATATACATGGATATTCATATACATGACCGAAGGACAAAAAACGATATTACTCAAAATCTGTGTGCTCTCTTCGCCCCCAAACAAATCAACAATTTTCAGGTGGAAGTGGCTGTTCGAAGTGTTGGACTGAGCATCCTGGGCTGCTCTCAGTGAAAGGGCTGGACGTGAAAACATGAAACTACACCACGATCTGTGACGAGAACCATCCGACAAATGTTTCGTGACTTGAATGACAGCTGGTGCCACCCGACCACCCCCTTCTGCCTCAGAGTGTGTGTGCGCATGTGTGTGTTCTTTTGAACTGGAATTGGTCCGATCTTAGATGTAGAGCAAGCTCCGTGTCCACACCATGAGGTAAAATTTACATTCATGAAACTGAAGTCACAGGTTGGCTTTCTGTGTTGGTATGGCTTTAAGAGGCGTTACTGTTCCACACGTCTTCCACCACATGATGTGCTCTTTAACTCCCACAAACTGAGAGGAATGGAATGCTTGGAAACGTCACTACTGCACTCTAACCTGATCTACAGTTAATGGATGAGTCAAAGTGCCATTTGAGATGCATGACAATAAAAACAAAAAAACAAAAAAAACCTAAACACCAACGAAACACAAACACACACGCAAGAAACCGAGCTCAGTTATTAGATTCTACAGTTTGGGCAAATTCAATGTCATAACAGTAGAACAAGAGTTGTAACATATCTGCTTGATGTCCATGTAAAATCACGCGTTGAACTTCAGTCATACACTTCACAATGAACCTGCGCTTCATTTCAGGAAAAGACACACCAGCAATGATATTCTGTGCTATGAGCATCGAGAAAAGAAGTTTAGTCTTACAAAAATACTCTACATTTTGATACATGGATACAAAGTTCTAAAAAAGATAAGTTACTTTAAATGGATCACTAACAGTTGCAGGACAAAAAGAGCATGACTATGAAAATGTAAACAAATGCATATGCACACAATGCTATGCTAACATTTGAGTTACTCTCAAAAATTGGCTTTTTTTGATAAACGCCAAATTGGCTACAGGTGGATATGGAAAGTACAGCAGTGGTATTCTGCATGAAAAGAAAGAGTCATGTCACGACCAATATAAAGTATCAAATCGGTGGAAATGTTGAGGAGACAAAACTGATCCATGAAACAAAGTACCATGACATATCTTTTAAAAATCCTGTTAAACAACGAGCTAATTTGCCATCCATGTGGGAGCTGCATGATTAAAATGAGTAGGTACAAATGAGTAAACATTATGAGGACTTTCACAAGGACAGGTGTGGGACGAAATGGTGACGATTCAGAACGGGGGCTTTGGTATGCCTGAGGGGGCACTCCAGTCTGACCCCCCAACGACAGCCAGCTCCGTCGACTCGACTTCAAAACTCAACAAATGTCAGTGCTATTGAGAGTAGAAACTCATGAATTAACGTCACAGCAGGAGTGCCCACCACTCCTGTACATAGCACCAGAGTAAGAATAAAGATGGCGGCCTCTATGTAACAGATTAGATTCACCAGTGACCCCCCCCCTCCCCTAACCCCACCCCCGGCTCGTTCACAACACAAGGGATGCCGACTTCTCGTGGTGCTGACCTGCACACGCTACCAACACTGAGACAAAAACATCTAACACAAGACGTGGTTTTAACAGCCTCGAGTGGCAGACTGAACGGGAATTGGTACAAAGAGGAAAAACAACGAGAATCCTTCATTTCACTGTACAAACTAAACGATTCAGTATTTCAGGCATTTCGTCAGGAAAGCACAACGACCTGCTTACCACTCAAACACTGAAAAAAAGACAATGCTCTTGTGGGAATGGCTGCTTTTGGACTGGACCACTGGATACAAAGAGGGATTCAACAGCAGACTCTCTATACAGTTGTCTAGACCTCAAAAATATTCTGACCTTGGGAAAATGTAAAAACACTCGGTCGAGATGTTTTTACAAAGATGACCGACTGCCTCCCGTTTCAGTTTTTTTTTCTCGTTTTTTTTTTATCTGGACGTTTTTCTGAGTACAAATTCAGCTGGATCAGTAGAGAGCTGTGGACAGATATAAGGATTAGCAGGTTACACAAAAGAGGTTATAAAGTGCTTGAGATAAAATGTTTAGAAAAACCACACAACACTCCATTTTCACGAGTGGAAAGTTTCTCTCTGTCCACATTGAACTGGTAAAAGTTATCAGCTTCTTCAAAGAAAAGAAAAGAAATAAAAAGACACTACATAGTTGAATGCTAGTTAAAACGTCACCAAGAAAACTTCTGCGAACCCAGTGATGAGGCCTTAACATTATGAAAACACTGGGAGGTGCCAAAACAAAGGCCAAGTCACATTATCCACCAGGTGGAGTCTCATCGCTGAGTGTGTAATATCCTGTACTTTATCTGGATTTTCTGAACCTTGAATCGAAGGACTTTTGTGCAAAGAATATTTTTGTAGCACATTTTTTTGGAGCAATTTCATTGTTTGTTTGCTGAGAGGAGCTGTTGCCAGTATTTCCCTGTTGTAGTGCGCGCCAATGAAATATCCTACAAAACATTCCACAAAGAATTCCACATCCTCATAATCTGTACTCTCAGAGTAGATTTCAGTCAAGCTGTTGACATTTGCAAACGCAAGGTTTGTGTAAATCACAAAAATGCAATTCTCCAAAGAAAAAGCATGTTAAATTTGAGTGGATGTAACGAAGCGCAGCTCTCCCGGCCTGTTTTTTCTCAGAGTGAACTGAGAGCTCGGAGTTTACACACTCGCAGCATGAGATCCAGCCCTAAATCTGACACTTACGTGCAATCTGATATTCACTCCCGAGCTCGCTCGCTGTTTTTTTTTTCCCACCATCTACTCCGCCTGCACTTACAGACTTACTCTCCATCACTCTCCACCTTCTTGTTGCCGACATTCTTTATCCTTTCCGGGTTCACTATCAAACACCGTCATCATCGACGCTCTCCTTTTGTTTTAACACTCTGACAACAAAACACTGCATTCTTCAGACTGATGGATAAAGCAGTTATTACAGGCCTCTCTGATCCCGCAAGAGGGGTAATAACAAAGGCAGACTCAATAATTCAAGAACAATGGATGGACAGAGATTATAATCACTGATAAATACTTCATGAAAATAAAGCTGAATGAGCTCATAGTTTTCAGGGGCTATTTGATTTTAAATATCTAAGATTTTCTCGGGGGTTAGTGGCACTGGCACATAACAACCACACAGGGCGGTTCTGTCTGTTGAATTTTGGGATGTACAACTTTTAGCTACATATCACACAGTCTCCTCAGTGCCCACATGTTCCAAACATGCATCACTGCTTCTGCAGACTCTCCAGTATGTCCTCAATTTTATCCATGCCGGATGACGCGGTAATGGACGCCTGCAGCTGATTCTGTAAGCTGCTCTGCATCTGCGTTTGTAGGCTGGTCTGCATCGGAGTCGGCAGGCTCGTTTCTATGTTCGCCTGTAAACTGGACTGCAGAGCGGCTTGCGTGCTTGTCTGCATTGCGCTCTCTAAGCTGGACTGCATTTGTGCCTGGAGGGTGTTCTGTAAGTTGTTGTGCATGGCAGCTGGCATGGACGAGGCACCTTGGGCCATGGGCTGATCCAGAAGAGGCTGCATGTGACTGGAGCTTTGGGTCTGGTTCTGAGTTGGCAGCGATGGTCCGGAAGAGCTGAGCAGCTGGGTTGAATCTGGACAGATACAAAATGAGTCGGTCAGCGACATAAGCTTTAGAAAACATACAGTTCATTCTACTTTTTTTGACAGAATTATTCTATTAGAGGAATAATTCGTTGAATTCCATTAAAGTTTTAATATTATGCCAAACATAATACAGTCTCCGTGGGCTTTACTCTGACCAGAGAGTGGGAGGGGCTCACATGTCACCCCTGATGCTTCTTCAGTCGCCTCAGGTCAAAAACCCACTCATCTACTGTCATTTAAAGCAGCACACTTAATGTCTTATGACATATGATTTTTGAGTGTAGGTCAAATAATCCCTTTTAAAAATAAAAAAACTTTAGAAATTTTAGAAATTGCTCTTTTAAAAGAGAGATGACAAACATTATCTTACCGTTCTGGATGCCAAAAAGAAACAGGTTGGTCTGTCCTTGTGGAGCCACATTGCCGCCCACAGTTGTTTGGAAAAGCTGCTCAGGAGGCTGCTGGCCAGGACTGGCCACCACACCCACACTGCCCTGCACCACAAAGATGGTGGTTCCAGGGGCTGGAGCCTGGCTGTTCAGCTCCTGAGAGCCAATATTGCTCTGCAGATTGGAGAGAGATGTCTGCGGTAGAAACAACTCCACAGGTTGACTGCCGGGGCCCCGGCTGGGGCTCGGGCCCACTTGCATTGGCTGCTGTTCTTGGAACAGACTCTGCTGTTGGCTCCCAGCTGATGTGGAATTGCTGCCTGATGAGCTCTGGTCTTGGAAGGACATGGGCTCCGTGGAGTCAGGCTGGGGAATTCCAACACTAATGCTCCCCATAGGGGCGGGGCCTTGGGGTTGGGTGCTGAAGAGAATCGTGGAGGGAAGTACCTGGGGGTTCAGATCCGTGGTGCAGAGCAGCAGACCAGTTTGCTGGGGTTGTTGAAGCTGGTTCTGGGGGACGGGGTTGGTCTGGTTTGGGATACTTTGGAACAAGGAGCCCTGCTGACCCATTGGGAGCTGCGGCGCCTGTTGTTGGTTTTGCTGTGGAGACTGCTGCTGCTCCATCGGGGTGCTCTGTGGCTGCATTTGGGACAGCTGCCCCTGGGGTTGGTTCTGAAACATGGTGACCGACTGAGGCTGGGTGGCTGATGTCTCCATGGAGGAGATGAAAGCCAGCTGCTGCTGCTGGGGCTGCTGGGGCTGCGGGTTGGGGGACAGGAACAGGGCTGAGCCTGTGGACTGCTGTTCCGAGCCGAGGCTGCCGCTGGTGAGGACAGTCAGCGTGTTCTGGAGCAGGGCAGCCTGCACTTGCTGCTGTGAGCCCTGCGTTTCAGCGAGAGGCCTGGGTGACTGGAAGAGCTGCTGTGGGGGAGACGTGTGGGATGGGGGCTGCGTCGGGAAACTGGTCTGGATGGTGAGCAGGTCTCCACCCTGCTGAAGGAGCGAGACCGGCTGCTGGACTGGGGAGGACGTGTGGATCTGAGGCTGGAGCAATTCAGCCTGAAGCTGCTGCTGCAAATTCTCCAAGACCTGCTGCTCCTGCAGCTGCTGCTGCTGTTGCAAGTTGCTCAGAGCCTGATTTTGCTGTTGCTGCTGCTGTTGTAACTGATGTTGTTGTAAATTGCTGAGAATTTGACTTTGTTGTTGCTGATCCTGAAGCTGGATGTTGTTCAGGACTTGTTGTTGCTGATTCTGCTGCAGCTGTTGTTGCTGCTGTTGAATATTTTCCATGATTTGCTGTTGTTGCAGCTGCTGTTGGTCTTGCGGCTGTAAAATCAGTTGCTGCTGGATCTGCATGTTGTTGAGGACCTGCTGCTGTTGCTGTTGTAGATGTTGCTGCTGCTGTTGATGCTGAAGATTTCCAAGGATTTGTTGCTGCTGCAGTTGCCGCTGTTGAAACTGCTGTTGTATTTGTTGTTGCTGTTGCTGCTGTTGAATCTGCAGCTGCTGCTGTGCTGACAGTGAGTTATCTGCGGTTCCCAATCTAAGGCTGTTCATGTTCTCCTGGACATGTTGCTGAAGGGTCTCTGCTGAGGGCGTGGGGCTGTACAGCACAGAGTTCAGCTGCTGCTGGGCTACAGCTGCTTCAAACACCTGCTGGAGGGTGGTGTTACCCTCAGCCTGCAGCTCCCTCACTGCCCTCTCAAGCTGGGCCACGCCTTCCTGGGGGAATAGGGGCACCTGTGACTGTTGTGTTTGTGGCTGAGCGGGAGCTATCTGTGACATGGCCACGACCACAACTCCTCCGCTATTATTAGAGTTCTCGGGTGGCAAGCTTTCCTGAGGGTCTCTGAGGAATTGCTGGGGGACCTCTGGTGTAACGGGAGGGATTGTTGTGTCTCCTGACACCGGAAAAGATGCTGTGGGGGCAATTTCTTGCTTTTGTATGGTGCTGAGAGTCTCTAAACTAGGGAACACAGGAGGTGCCTGCGGAAGCTCCACGTCTTCTGATTGTAGGGGCATTGGGGTCTGAAATGACTCCCCACCTGGATGAGGAGTGGATGTGAGCTCCAGGGTCGGCTGCACTGTGATGAGTGGGTCAGGAGACGGCTAAGACAGGACGAGAAAATAAGAAAAGGTTAACAGGTAAAGTTTCAAAGTTGACATTTTGATATGTCCTCAATTAGGTTAATGACTTACTTTGAACACGTCTGTGGGCTGTGGATTGCTCGACACCTCCATTGGTGTGTCCTCTTGCTTGGACGGCAGGCCAGAACTGTTAGCTTGCTCAGTGGCCATAGCTTTAATCTGGCCATCGAATATACATGTCTTGACCAGGGAGGGCGCTTCTGATTTTATTGTTGGAGCATTTGAGTTATCAGCTAGGAAAGAGCATAAACATAGTTAGTGCACAATGTAACTCACCGTACTTCAT
>JAUESE010000092.1:8692805-8705340 GCA_032274725.1 Malacoctenus triangulatus
TCCACAAAACTCTGCCACTGTGGATTGTACAATAACCAAATTATATATGTACGTCATGCACGGTATGCATGGCAGCACTTGACTTTTCAAATAGCCTTTTTTGGTGTGCATTAAAACACAATTATTATTACGCAATTTCCATCAGTTGAAGAGTTGGAGATCTACAAAAGTCTTTACTGGTGAGTCATAGAATCTGATTATGTAAATGAGGTCTCATGCATCTGCTAAAAGACCTGAGGACGCATCATGAAATGAGTTCAACTGAGTCTTTCTCTTGAGGTCCTTTTGCTTCACCGACTTTACCACAGGCTGCCGTGGATAAGTGGCTTTATGAAGCGAGTTATGAAATAACTCTGCTGGTGATTAGCTGCTTAGCACATATCCAGCTATGGATGTGTTTATGTGACAGGCATGACGTCGTCACCACCATGAATGAACAATCTCATGAGATTTAACAGTGATCCTGACAAGTAAATATGCCACAACTAATACAATCCTCCACCTTGTGACATAGAAACAATATGATTACATAACTGGCACAAAATGCAAAAAGGCCATAAATAGTTTCGCACCCAAAAAAAGGCAAGGCATATAAATAGCTACATTAATGATTAAATAAATTCGTCACAACAGATGTGCACATTTTCTTCCCCTGACAGACAGTTTCAAAAAGTAAAGCAAATGAAAAACTGTTAAAATACTGCAAGTCTGTTTCTGCTGCCAGTACAGACAATAAAGAAGAGGGGAGACAAAAGTAGTTCATGTCTGATGAAATCTCCAATGTGTGGCTTGTGTTTGTAATGAAAAAGCAACCAACAGTTTCATTTTCCTTCCCAAACGTTATCATAAAATCTCCTCAAAGAGTTTCTGTGGAGCAGCGTTCGATTAATAATGTATAAACACAAACAACTCAAAAATCCTGGCAAGAATCAAACACATCCGGTGGGATTGCAAAGGGAATGTTTTTGTTACTCAATGGTGATTTAAAGCAGTATGTACTATCACCCCTTTTGTTACAAGCTCTGTTCTGAAGCCGACGTAAAGGCAGGGAAACAAAAGGAGCCAAACATTCTCACCCAGTCTATATAAATACCAGTCACTCTTTATTACTTGACACTCCATCTGTTGTGACCCTGTCAGGATCCAGCAGCAATAACAACTTTGCATATCCAGTCATCTGACATGGCTGCTCCACCACTGTGGGCAGCAATGTAGCAGTAAATGAGCCAGATTGTTAATAAAACTTGCAAGAATTACTTGCCATCTTTCTTAAGTCACTTGAGAGCTCACCTAAATCCAGGCAGGAAATATCAGAACAAGTTAAAATGGTTGACTGGCAATGTGGCACTTCAACCAGTTCTGCCTGCTTCACGTCTTCACTCTGATATGGATGAGGACTCCCACTAGATCCTGATGAGCACGTCTGTTACCTTGACCCAAACGCCAGCGCACACCCAATTACTGAGATATAAATAAACAGCCATCATGTGATACAGTGTGACCATATGGCAGTCTCAACTGAGCATTTCAGGGTCACAGTGGAGCTTTTTGCTGGCTCATGAGTGCCCCAAACATAGCAGCCAGACAGATGTGGTACCAGCAGATCAGGCAGAAGGCAAGTTCAGGTCATGTTTAGTATAAACATTATTTGTAATTAGCCAATGAGAAAAAAACAAGTGGACCTAATCTAAGACCAGGTGGAAGCAGTGTGGTGCTCTGACGTCTTAAGAGAATGCAAAATGCATTAATCCTCCAGTCTCATGTTACACTTTAGGAGCAGTCCACAACACAGAAACACACCTTGGTCATAAATAAGCAACAACATGCTGGCTCATTCAGAACCTGCATCTTTTGAACAGGGAAGTTTTTTTAAACATGGTAATAGGAGAGAAAGTATAAACAAAGCAATAATCAAAGCTTGCTTGGACCTACAAACCTTACCTCATGACAATAAGGATTGGCGGTCTATGATTATCCAGAACCCCCCTCTAATAATAACACAACAGTGTGATGGCACGTGTACAACTGTATAAGGATACAGATTAGATTTTGGCACTGGAGGTGGCCAATCAAATGAGGCAGAGGAGAAACATGCGCCCTGATCCTTGAAGTGCCGAATAACTGGATTCTTTCAGTGAAACCAGAGAATGTGAGGAGGCTAACTCTGGCTCCGCTCCATCAAACAAACCACAACAACAGGAGGACTGTCACTCAAAACGAAACAAGGGCAACGCACACAACTGCCCTGCACTACTTCTCGTCCTTGCAACACACACGCCAACATACATTTCCGCACCAATCCAACCAAGGGACTCAAAAGAGGGTAAAACCCACTGAGAGAAAAAAATGTGGTCGCAGGAAAAACGACCCCACGCAGCTACATTAGCACACATGTATTTAACATGATGCTAGTCGTCACCCTGAATGACAAATTCAATCACGCTGGCATGATCACACCGATCACTGTCACAATTAAAGGAGCGACGAAGCGTTTCATGCTCCTTCATGCGTGTGACACGGACCGCGGGCCAGGTGAGGCGGCCGTCAACTCACTAACCAAACGCAGCACCACTAACTATGCTAGCTAGGTCCGGCTAACGGGAGAAAGGAGGCTAACTACTGTTAGCTAGCAGCTTAACGTGAGCCACCTAGACAATCACCATTACTTCACTCGGAACAATGACAAAACGGCAGAACGACTCCACAGCAAGCGTTTCCTCGGGAGGACCTTACCTTTAGAATATAGAGATTTGGGGGAATTGAGGTCGATATCCGAGCTAAGGAGGGATATAAAATCAGAGGGCATCGCAGCGCTTCATCGAGGGGAGGAGAAGCGGACACTCTAGTAGAAACGAAGTCTGCTGCTGCTGGCTGATAAACATTAACGTTTCACGAGCGGAATGTTTTAATAGACATAGTAAAACATTGAAACAACCTTAAGGCGGCAAAAACAAAACTTTCAATTCCAAAAACCGTTATCGAGCACGTCTCACGTTAGTGTGTGTGTGTCTCTTTGCTGAGAGGAGACACGTTTCGTGCTACGTTGAGACGAATACACACAGACACACACACATACAGGACGACAGTGGCCGGCCCACCTCCCGGCCCTCCTCTCTCCGCTCTGAGCATGCGCAGTCACCGGATTGGATACAGCGCTTTAAAACCTTGAAAGAATCAAGTAATATAATCTAAACGGCCACTTTGCTGAAAAGCGTGGATGGTGGATGGTTTGACTGGGTAGGAGTCCAACACTCCAAGTACAAGTATTCCAAGCTTTTATAAAAAAAAAATCTGCATAAAAATGATGCCTCAATTTGTAGTGTACACAGCGATGTACACGTGTTTCTTTTTTTTTAGATTGGTTAACAATAAATTGTAATATACAGCATGGAACGCGTCTTTTGTCCATCTATTTGTGCCCTCTCAAACCTCATTGACATGTCTGCTTTCGGTACACATCAATATTCATTCATTCATTCATTCATTCATTCATTCATTCATTCATTCATTCATTCATTCCCCACTACACCACTTTTTGCTGTTGGAGTGGGAAGCGATGCTGGGGTCAAATCCAGCTCAGGTTTTGGTAAACCAACGGTAAACCCTGAACAAGTTGCCAGTCCATCACAGGTCAAACACACAGTCACGTTGACACACTCGCAGACATGGGGGACCTCACTTGCTTGATTTTGCACTGTGTGAGGATGCCAGATCGGACCGAGGAAACCCACATACCCACAAAGCGAAAAAGAAAACTCCACGCATTAAAGGCCTCGGGAGTCTTGCTCCTGTGTAGTGACAGCGCAAACCACCACACCATTTTACAGTTCATGATATGCACCAGAGAGATTCGTCTGCACCATAAAAGATGCACTTTTTTCCCTGAAAGACACGAAGCTCTTTTTATACTGATTCGTAGAACACAGATTTTCAGCCGTTGCATTTTTTCCTCCTCAACTTCCCATCATGCAATGCGGCTGTCGTCACCCTGTTGTTGCGGAAGTGCCGGTTAACGCGTCTGTGACAGCTGAATTAATTCTTCGCCGCTGATATTCACTTCTAGTCGCGTTCTTCCGTTCGCTGGATTTCCTTCAGTCGGTTCATATTGTGAGTAGGTAAACGCGAGTATGGCAGCTTTGAAATACGCCGGTATGGACGATACGGACAGCGAGGACGAGTTACCACCTGGATGGGAAGAGAGATCGACGAAAGATGGATGGGTTTACTATGCGAAGTGAGAGAAATTGCATTTATCTGGATAATGAACTGGTCCCTGTGTTTTCGAGTTTAGCATGAAACCTGTTCCCAAACACGTGGAGCTGTCAGCCTGGACTGATACAAGTCGTTAGCGACACACATGATCAGATATAGAAAGTCTGCAGAGCTCTTGTCAGTCAAAATATTGTCTCGTTAATTAAGAGATTTGCTGAAGCAATTGATCTTACCCTACTTCTCTGCTGTAGCAAGCCACACAGGTTTGTAGTATCCAGTTGCTGCTCCTAATTTGTGAGATAAGAAACATTATCCTCAGAATCTGAGTTACTGTTTAGATGTGAAGCAGCAACAACATGCTCTGTTGTAAACATGAGCACCAGATTTGTATTGTCCCAAATATACATTAGCCAAGAAAAACAAACAAACTGAAATACCTAACATAGTTTCTAAAATGATATTTTATCTTTGAATCTTTGCATGCTATTGGGGGAAAAAAACTCTCAAAACTGAGCATAAGTGTGTTCAAGCAGCCAAAACCAATGTTAAGATTCACAGTCCAGTCTGACTGGTGAGACTTTTCATAGGACAGACTTTTCTAAAAGCAAGTAATTGCTTTTGTTATGAGCCAATGTTCAGTTTTATTTAATTACAGGTTTATAACTGAACAGGCTTTTGCAAACTTTTACCCTCCCCTTTTATTACCTTATTTTTTCCATTTAGCTTCATCTGTCTTTTGTAATAAAACATCTATGTATCAGTTTGATGCTGATCAGTCCTTTTTTCTAAATGCAATAAATGAAATAAAGTCAGTTTCATTGTATTTAGCTTTATTCTGTTTGTCTCCCTGACCAGCCATGACGACATGAAGACACAGTGGGAACACCCAAAGACAGGAAAGAAGAAGCGCTGCGCAGGAGGTTTGTTTTTATTCTCTTGTTTTACATGATAATAAACGATCTTTATTTTGGGTTGGACAATTTCACACTGAGCTGACTTTATTTTGTTTAATAAAAAGGGTGGGGTAGTGATGCAGAGGTTTGCACTGTTGTCTCACTGTGGAAAGATGGACTCATAGGGTCAGGAAAACACCGCTTCGATCAACATCCTCCCATGTTTATGACTGTGTCATTGCCAGGTTGAAGTTCTTAGAATTCCAGGCACAGATCTCCATGTTGGCCTGTTTTCCCCTTCTCCTTCACATATGGCTCCTACACTAATGGTTCATGTAGTAATAGTGTAATAGCTGTACCTTTCAGAACTGTGAGATGTGGCAGTTGTCTCGCTGAATGTCTGGTTCATCATGTTTGATTGCATTGTTTGTGGAAGGGCTTCAGAGTTCATAATATCATGTATTCACTCATTTATTCACTCTTAGTTCATTGATTCATTTTTCTTATATGTATGTGTATCGCTTTTACAAATATGATGTCTTTTCCCCCAATAGATTTACCATATGGTTGGGAGCAAGAGACCAATGAAAAAGGGCAGATCATTTATGTTGAGTAAGTAAATGGAGGATTGAAAAACCTACAATTCCACGAGTCATTTTGCAGACATGTTGATCCTGTGCAACATGCGTCAAGGACCAAGAAGTTAACATCAATTGAGGATCCATTTATGGGTGGGGATTTCAAACTAAATTTAAAATGCTCTCTGTTGCTGAAGATAAAAAACAATGCTTTTACTCCAGCTTTGTTAGATGTGATCATAAAGTGTACAGCCGCAAATTTCTGTTTGTAGTTCCTTATTGTGTTCTCGTTTTCAGTCACATTAACAAGCGGACCACATACTTCGACCCGCGTCAGGCGTTCACCGTGGAGGATGTGGTGGTGAAGCCAAAACGTTATGACGGGAACACGGCCGCCCTGGAGATCCTGCAGGGTCGCGACCTCTCCGACAAGGTGGTCCTGATTACTGGAGGCAACTCGGGCATTGGTGAGCTTCATAACGATCTCCAAGTCTGTTTCATTGCTTCACTTGTGCTATGAAAATTTCAATAATATACTGTGCAATAAAGTGTGTTTCCATGAAGACACCACTAGGTGGGGATATGGTATAACATTGCAGTTAATGGTGTCTGACAACGCTGTTTCCACTCGCTGTGTCCCCATCCCTCCGCATGCAGGCATTCATCAACATTAGCCTCCAAAATGATACACTTAGACTCAACAAATCACTCCTTAATACCGAACATGACTGTATTGAAGTTCATTAGCAGGGCTGAATTGGATGTCATTGTTAACTGTAATGAATGGTGTCCATTTGTACCCAGCAAATGCATGGCTCACTATATAATGGTCTGGAAACAAATGCATTTTCCTCTTTCCTTTAGTTTGAATTAGCACAAGTAACTGGCCATTTGTTCAGACTTGCTGCTTTGTTCGGGATAGATAATGACAGCAAGAGGAAAATCAAATAAACATAAAATCGTTAATTGTCTTTATATTCAAATTGTTTGTCCCGTGGAAAGTCACAGCAGTGTAATTGCTGTGTGTACACTCGCAGAAGCTGGAAGGCAGCGCTGCAGTTCCTGGATTTACAGCCGCTCAGGATCTTCCACTGAACAAAGAAATGTGTAATCCTGAATGCCTTTCTGACCTTTGTGCTGCGCTGTCTTTATCCCAATACAGATATCACAGTCGATAAGTCACCTTAAAAATTGGTGATAATCATTGATGATATATGAAATATTGATAATATGTTGAAATAAATCACTCTCCTGTATATTTTATTTGTTCTCACACTGTAAATGTTGGTGAACTGATCAAACAAATGCTTTTATCGTCAGAGGCTCAGGTGTCTGTGTTTTTTAAGTTCACAAGTGCAAAGCCTCGATATTTAGTTCAGCAATGTGTCAGAATTCACCATTTTTTCTTCCAACTTTATCAACAATAACACTCATATAATGTCTGTAGTGCCACATGGGACAACAAATCCACAGCAAAACAGCAGTTTAAAGTATCAAAAGTAGTAACTAGACACTCAACGTAAAACAGGCAAACAAGTTAAGTGAAAAACCAAATCGAGAAAATTGAGAACCTTTGCTTCACGAGAGTATCACTAAAGTCTTTCGAATTTAAACTATTTGCTTTTCATGGCTGCTGATTGCAAACTTGTTTGTTTGAACGAGAGGTAAAATGTCCTAAAAAATTTAAACTGCAGACTTAAACAGCTCAGTCTGAAAGATTTGCCTCTTTTCCCCCAATTTAACTGGCAGCTTTTGCTTAATCTGAAGGACAAATTTATTTCCCAACATTTAATGATCCAAATAACCTGCAGCAGATGAGCCCGAAATAATTTTTTTTTTGCAGTAAAATAGGAGCAAGTTAGATCTAACTGCCCGAATTGTTGGCATGGATAGAAAAAAAGTGACAAAAACTTTTGAGAAGGGAAAATTAAAAAAAATTACATTTCCAACATCTCAAACTCCTCCGTTATTTTCACCGCTAGAGGGCACAGGAGGTCCATGTTGGTGCAGAGCAGCTTTTAAAAAACGTTATCATATTAACTGCTTCACACATGCCTATTTTTGCCCTAATTAAAAAACTATATAATGAAAAAGATAATCCACATTTAACATTTGTTGTGATGTATTTAGTTAGTGAAAATGTGTTCATATAAAAAAAAGCAGCTTTTCTCAAAAGATTGTATAAAGAGGAAACAACAGACAGACATTTTTATAGAGTGTGAATACTTAATAAACCCATATTAACATAACCTTTGTTTTACTCTCCCACATATTAAAAATGCGCCAGCCATAATTAACAGCATTCTAATAGTAATTGCTACTCCTCGTGTACTCCTTTGACATTCCTATAGTGAAATGTGGTTATGCCAATTGGTTGGACCCACTTAGCATTTTAATGGCATCAATAGTGTTTTAATCCAAGTGTCAAGGCTATTTCCATTTCTTCAGCGCTTATTTCCTCCACAGCAAATGTGACATTTTTATTAGTAATGGTGGGATATTGTTTAATTAGAACATTTACATTTGAGCTTTTTAATTTAGTCCTTAATGCACATGAACATGAAAAGCACATATATGAATTTATTTATGCATGAATTGTCATAGTCGCTGGTTTTGTGACCGGCCTTGAAGCTTCATTGCAATAGTGCTGGGAGGCGAGACAGTGATGTCGTTTGTCTTGCCAGCGTGATCACTGCGCTCAGTTTACAGCATTAGTCTTCCTCTCCTTGCTTTCTTTTGTAAATTAAAAACCAGTACCGTCCTGAATGGCGTGTTTTAATTGTGATAATGGAAATGAATGATTGTGGTTTGTTTCGCACCCTTCCTGCTTTCCCGTCTCTCCCCCTCTCCTCCTTCTTTTTAAAGGTTTTCTTGCTGCTATAGACCTGTGGTCGTACACCTGTACCTCTGCATTGATTCCTAAGCGGCTTTGACCCGGGCCTGAGCCTCCTATCCATCCCCATTACACACTCCTGCTCTGGCTCTAATTCCCCCCTATCAACTAACTCTCAGGTTATTTACTGGCCAGGGGTCCGTGGAGCAGTTGTCCTTAAAGGGCTGTTGTCACAACATTGGGACCCTCACACCTCGTTGAGGAACAAAAATAGTTTTTAAAAAAAAATAAAAGTTTGCAAAATTTTATTTTAAAAACTGAAATCACTTTGATAAAAACTTACATTTTGTGAACAGGATAGGTCCTTTTCCAAGATCTTTTTTTTTCTGTTGAGGCAAAACTATATTTATATTGTGCACCTTTGGCAAATGCAGTCACCTTTAGTCTGTGACGGCTCTGTTGGGAACTGTGTGCACGCGCCTCCACCTGGGGGACGTCGGTCTCATCAGTCTCACTGGTGACATATTGTCAACATAACATATGTTTAATAGTGGTCAGAAATAACACATTGACCTCTCTGTCGGGAGTCAAATAAAACAGTCCAGCAGACACAAATGTCTCAGCCATGTGCTATTTATTACTCCTCATTCGGCATGTCAGAAGGACTCAGAAAAACTGCATTTGGGTGGATTTTTTTCCTTCTTCACTTTAACCTGCTTCCCGTTGTGTTCACGAGCAATGGTCCTGTTTTATTTATTGGCACAAGTTTAAAATAGAAAAAAATTCTAGCAAACTTCCAAGAGTTTTTTCAAACGATAATTCAACACATGTAATAAAGCATTTTGCAGTGTTTGTGCTTTTATTTATTTTTTGACATTGACATGTTTCCAATTTTTATCGCATCTTTTATTCACCCCCACTGTATCAAGTCTCCTTTGCAGAGAAATGCATACTGCTGCAAAGCTCTACTCGGTTTAAATGCACCGGAGTCCACATGGTGTTGTCGTTAAGGTGCAGGGTCAATTTTGGAATAAGAAGCGGAAAAGACTCGGGCGGTGCAGGCGGGGAATGGCAAGGATTTGGGCAGGAGCGCTTCATAATGTGTTCGAATCTCTTTGCATCGTCTCTGCAGTGTTTTAGGACTTTCAATGTTATTCTTATTCATGAAAGACTAACATTGTTCTATATTTGTGTTGATCCCAGTGTTGTGTTGTGAGGATTAAGTGTCAGGCCGGTGCTCTCCTCTCTCTGGATGGAGAGATCCCTAAGCATATTCAGTGAGTCGCAGAGCTGTGGGAGCCTCTGCGTGCAGATTAAACCCAGAGCCTAGCTTTGTGGCTGATCATTAGATTGAGGCAGATTTGTTAAGCATAACTGCCATTAAATTGGCTGCAAAGCTCTGGTATTTACTGCACTACTGTTTATGAATAAGGACCCCCTTAAAGACCCGCGCAGCGATGCGTTAAACCCGAGCCTCAGTAAGGAGGAAAATGCATTATTCATAGTGGGAGGAATTAGATGGATAAAAAGATGTTCCTGGTGAGGATGGCATGTGGTGTCTGTGTCTCGGTGTGTGTGTCACTGAGCAGCTCTGAGTGGCTGCGTGTGGTTTAGATGACACCCCGAGTGCATCATGTGTTTATATTCAGAGGTCTGATCATGTTTTGTGTGCGTCTGCGTGCGCGTGTCAGTGTGTGTGTGTGTGTGTGTTCGCCGGGGGAGCGGCCGGCCCCGTGTCCTGCCCGGTCTCCTCCGTGTCAGCTGGTGAACCGAACCGCCGAGGAAATCGAAGGAGAGCTTTATTTTTTTCCTTCATCGGGCATTTCATGTCCTCACTGATGAATGTGTTTATTGGCTACGTAATGAGAACCAGTTATGGTTGGTTAGTCAAATTATTCAACTTTATTAACCTTGGATGAAATTTGCTATGCAGACCCAAACTGGTGTAACATGCAAAGAGTAATATGCTGGAGGCTAGAGAGGTTCAATAATGATTACAGCTCTAATATAATAGAACTGAAGTGGTGAGAGAAAGAGGATGGAATACATATATGTGCTTAAAGGCTGTCGGTGAAATAAAATGAAGGGCTATTGGGTTATTGTGTGTAGTCAAGTAGTTTATAGACCTTTTGAGTTTACAGTCTGCACATGATGAGGGGATGAAAGTTACACGATGGGGGGGATTTTTGATGACAGTGATGAAAATGGCCCGAATGCTCAGCAGATATGTCTGCATGAGCAGGCCTTTGGGGTTTGTGTTTATCCTTGTGCACATGTGTGACTTGGTGTGTTACGTGTTTATCAACTTTACTGTCCCCGCTCTCTCGGTGTGTGTGAGGCGGGCTGCAGCAGGACCAGGGCTTGTCCAGTGTGGTGTGAGGCCATGATGAGAGATTGTGCAGGGAGTTGGAGGGCGACACAGAGGGTCACAGGAAGAGAAGGGGGGGGGGGGGTACTAGATAGGGCTGCATGGATGGTAAGACAGCAAGTGAGAGGGGGTAGGAAGCAGGCAGAAGGCGACAGGGAGGGGTAATAGAACCACTTCAGTGCTCTCGCCTGGAACAGCTCAACCTTGGGCTGTAATTACTAACCATACATTCCACTTTTGGGGTGACATCTCCCTCCTCTTGCACTAATGGAGGGGAATTAGAGGGGATCTTAAAAGTCAGAAAGAGAGGGGGGAGTTTTGCTGTTTCTCACATCTTGTGCAAGAAATACACAGCAACGGCAGGAACAGGTGCACACTTCACTGAGACTGCCAGGAGTTGGTGGCTGCATCCAGAATTACTCTGCTGTTCACTTATCCATGACTTTCTTTACAGTAAAAGGCATTTAATTTACTCTACAGTGAGAGGAAAATTGATATTTTGACTAGAACTGAAATGATTAGTCAACAGAAAATAAATTGCAGCTCTCACTCCCCCTTCTCTTCATTTCGTCTTGTTTCTCTCCTGTTAGCTTGATAATCAAACCATAAAGTTCCTTAAAACAGTGTATTGTCTTGGTTTCTCTCCTAAAGTATCTACAGAATACGAAGCTCAGAAAAGCCTGTAAAATTTTCAACAGTTTTCACCTCCGGGTTAAATTCCTCCTGTAACATGGTTTACATAATAAACAAAAAAAGGGGGCGAGTACGACAAGATGTAAAGGTAATAAAGGAGTAGATGACAGAGATGAACTTTTATTAAACAGCATTAGGGAGTCGTAATGGATTAACAATTCAGTCTGAGGTGTCGAGATGCAGTTTGTCATCTCTTTATAAATCGCTCTTATTTCTGAAGTTTTCTGAAGCTCAAAAAAGCTCAGAAACTTTCTGAATTAATCAAAAAAAAAAACAGAATTAAAGTGAATCAGAATATGTAATTACAAGTCATAATTAAGCAATTTGTTAAATCTCTTTGGAAAAATCTCTTTAGGTTGCATCTTAGATTGGAAAATGCCCCAAATTGATTGTATTTCTGTCTTTTGCGTTAAATCTACACGTGGACTGTTCATGATCCGTCGTCCTCTCGTTTTCGCTCAAACACAAATTCAGCCGCGGCGAGGGGGGGATTGTGGGAACTCGACATGTTTACCCACAGGTCTTGTAATGATCTGAATTGACTTCTGTTTGCCCAATTGTACTGCGGAGCTTATTTTAGTTAAATGCCTCTTTGGATGCAGATCAAGAGAGAGACGGAGCAGGCGGCTCCGTTTGCCAAATAAACACGTTTACTGACGAGGCTGGTAATGATCTCATTACATTGAGCCAATACACCTGTGTACGAGGGGGATCCAGAGAGGGGCGGCGGGCCAGGGAGGACAAACAAAGCGTGAAATCACTAAATCACACTCATTATTGGGGGATATCAGTAGGGCCAGGATCCTAATGTACCATGAAGAGCATTCACTGCTTAATGGACATTTTACACATTTTTTATGTTTTTTTTATACATTACAGTAAAACACGTTTTCAACAATAGCTCAGCCATTTACTGTAGTTTTGTTACACCGTGAAGCTGTTTCAAGTAAACAATCGG
>JAUESE010000092.1:8965591-8981390 GCA_032274725.1 Malacoctenus triangulatus
CACTCCCTACACAGACACACAACAGACACACAGCGGCTGTGTAATTACAGTCTCGGTTCATTTGTCTAACGTGAACAACAATGACATAGGCAGTGATTCGCTCCCTGTCATCCTTCATTATTAGGAGCTTCATACAGTCTCAGTTGAGAGGGACCAACCTGTAAGATTGCACCATAGACCCTGAGCAGGACCTGTCGTGGCTCCACCCCCTCACACTGCACGTGGTCCGGCAGACAACACAGGTACAGGAGGTTACTCAACCCGCCACTGCAAGATAAGAACATGGACAGCATCACCACCATGCAGCCGACAAGACGGAAAAACGTGTCCAGGAAAAAGAATGAGAATAAAAATTTGCTGGAAGACATTGTGACACTGTCTCAGCACCGACTGACAGACTTCAGGCTGAAAATGTAGTGTGTCATCGCATCCATCAGGAGGTCATGATAAAACTCATGCAACCGTGATGAGTTGAAGCTTAAAATCTAAATATCAGGACAGGTGAATACAACAAAAAATAAAAGATAAGAAAAACATTCAAAAGGAACCCAAGTAAAAGATGTGAGGACTGCTCAGAGGGGGACTTTGTAAGATGTGACAACTTTACACTGTATAACTGTTTTTTTCTCACAGAAAGACATGATTTTATGGAAGTGGTGGTCAGTGTCAAAGCATAACGGAAATAATCATCATGAAAGAGAATCAATGGAGATTAAGTCAGGGCTCCGGTGACCCCTGTACATAAGGGTGTAAAACACACCGCGACTATGTCGCTCTTTAACGTCAGTGGAGGTAAAACTATCATTGTTACCTAACAATGCTGATTTGGAAGTCACGTTCGTGGAGGGTCTTCCACGATCCGGACAAGAAGTCCCGACACCAGGCATGGGCCCTGGACCTCGTGTCCCGGTCCACCTCCTCGCTTCTCCCATCCCGGAACGCCTCAGCCTCCGAGTCGTCATCATTGGCCCCGGACTGCGGACTCGGGGTCCGTAGGTTTCTGTCGTTGATGACCAGCACCCTGTCCACCAGCTTGTTCCCCACTGGAGGTCCCGTGTCTTCCGTGATGATGGTGGGAATGTTGCCGCCGGGGAGCGCCGGCCCCGGCTGGGGCTCCGGTCTGCCCGGGTCGCCGTCACCACGACTGCTGCTGCTGCTGCTGTTGGCTACATGTCGGCTGGACTGCATCGTGAATTTGCGGGCGAGGAGTGCGGGGCTACTGGTGTGAAATGTCGGTATGAGGCGGCGGGAGGAGGGGCTCGCTGACACGCGCAGTTCCCCGGACAAGCTGCTTAACCGGAAGAGCCAACCATAACTGGAAGCTCGGAGACGCATTGGGGGCGGCCGGGAACGGGACAGTTAATATATTCAGATGACTCCTCGCGGACTTACTGGCCAGTGAGTACATCCTGAGCCGGATTTTGGCCTCCAACCGCCAATCACAAGTCAAGATGGCGTCAAGGCGGAAGTCTGATTGCCCAAGACATAGGTCCAGGACGTCGACGTAAATTTCTACGTCATCATACTATACCGCAAAGGCCTCTGGGAAATGAAGTGTTTGTGTACACGGCAGCAGCAGGACACACAATGTTTTTCATTGTTTGGTGACTGAGTTGGGTCGCAAAAAGTTATTTTTGACCCGGAAAAAAACCCGAATCATTAAGAAAATGGTTAAGATGAATATAACTTGTTATTGGTAAGAAATAATACAAAAATAAGTTGCCCACTCTGTGTAAATACATTTATTTGGTAGTGTATCACAAAGCCTGTAACTAATGGCCTTGATATGATGAAGACATAATGTGGAAAAGGGAGTAAAAATGATCAGCAATTTTAATTTATGTAAATTTTAATAGTTGTATTATTTACAGCTAAGGTGTAACATGAAGTGACAATTGGAAAGCACCTCACTTTTGGGAACATTTACTCTCCGCCTAAATAATTAACTTTTACTTATTTGCAAGCAGCTATGAATATTGTATAAAAAACAGAGGACTTTTTCCCCAGGACAAAGTCCTCAGTAAATGTTTGTGAACTTTGTAAAGCAGTGGCTGTTTGATGTGCTGTCTGGCTCTCCAGCATCAAGAAGTTTTTGGGACTTTCTATGAGTGGATTTTTTTTAACACTGGTTTGTTGCTTCACTAATTCTTGCCATCTTTTAAACACATCCATTTTAAACGCTTGAGTTTGAGTGTATGCTCAGTTGTGACTATCAAAGAAATACTGCTCGTAATAACCTGAAACCAAAATTTCGATTATTTCAAAACTGGCAAAGAAGAAATGGAGTTTCCCTGAATTCATTATGAAATGTAACCTGTATAACATTTTAGTATACAATATAGTTGAAAGGGATGAAGGAATTAGGTTTCATGAGGGTTCAAGAATAAAGCATTTGACAACACAGTGAGCAAATTAAGATTTTACTTGTATCTCAGTGAGGAAACATCAGGAACATGGATCTCAGAATAATGTTCTGTTGACATGTTTTCACTCAGTGGCTTCTGCGGAAAAAACAAGGCGCTTGCTGCTGACCACGGTTGTGACATCCCGAGTGGTCACCTTGGCAGCACCGCCGATTTCTCTCCCTGTGTACGAAACATGGTTGTGGTCATTTCACAGTCATACATAAAAATGAAGACACTGAGACATTAGTACTGTTCCTGCAAGAAGTTAATGTCAAGTATCCAAATATTCATATGCCAAGTCACAAGCATTTTTAATTGTGAACTGATGGTGGTGCCAGTGTAAACAGTGCATTATAACTTACTCTTTCTGAAGCAACGAGGTTCACAGCTGTTTGCAAGAGAAGGTTGACACACACTTGTTTCGCAGTGGATATACACCTGGTAAGAAAAAATAAGGGAAAGAGTTTTCAAATTTGGAATTAAATGAGTTTATATTCAGAATTATTTGTATTTGTAAACACTGCAAATTTCAAAGATTGGGGATGACGTACATTTTCGTTTAGAGGTGTCTTTCCATCCGGAGTCTGAGTTAACTTCTTGGTGGGATTTGATGAATCGACTGACACAAAGGTGAACATCTTGAACATGAAGCGCCTGTGATGGCTTGGATACTCGAGTCCCATTGAGCCATCAACAGGGATCAGTGAAGTTTGGTAACGGTCGTCCCGGTATGGGCAGCTATATTGACAGAAGAAGGAATCAACTGCAGCATTGAAAATTAACCAAAAATGTCTCCAAAGTGTCAAAATCAGACTCACACTTAATTCTTACCCATCAATCAATAAATCCCACTGAGGAAGACTGTGGGGGTAGGGGTCAGCAGTTGCCCAGCATCTCCCAAGAGTCAAAGCAATGTTGGGATCGGTCCTGTCGAGCATGTGGACGTCAACGTAAACGGGATCTCTGAGCACCTTTCTGATAGGGTAGTCGCTGTCCATGTAAAAGGAGGTGTAAGCTGCCTGATCTGTTTTAACAAATAGAGTGATTAGCAACACTTTCACTGCCAAAACGTGGCTCACTACACAACCCACGGCCTGCACACGAACCTTCATTACAGCCCTTGGAAGTACACTGCCCGCTGCCCAGTCTGAGTTCTACATGCAGGGGTCCTGGAGCAGCCACTGGAAGTGGTGCTGGAACTGGACCAACCTCAACAACGAGAGCCTCAACTGTTTGACCAATATATCTGCACTGGATACTCAGGCTGCAACAAAAAAAAGGTTGATAGTAGTCAGTGAAACAAGTCAAATCGAACCACTCATCTGTTTGTCCATGTCCATGCATGTCTTAGCAAACACATACTCAAATTCGCTGTCCCTGGTGATGGATCCATAAGGTCCTTGAAGCACCACATATGAGGAGGACATCCTGTTCTCATAGACAATGACACCAGGCTCTTCCTACAACATTGCGACAGTATTTCATTCAGGTGATTTGTGATGAAAAGTGTTTCTACAAGTACAACTGCTCGGTTACACGAGTGACGCTCCTCACCGTCATCACAGTGCCACAGGCAGTGACCGGGAACTGGTAGATGGCAAAAGCCATGGTGCTGGCAACAGGACCACAGTTTTCATCAGTTCCGTAGAAAGAAATCGAGTCTAAGTCAATGTTGGGCAGGGTAGCATCTCTGGCCACAACCACGATGAACTGGCCATCCTTGGTGCACTGAAGAGTCACTGACAACAATCAAACAGAAAGAAAAACAAAGATAAGCAATCTTGTTATAATCCTTCTCACCACGGTGTCTGAGCTGTAAAAGATTAGATGAAAAGGCCAAAAGATAATAAAAGATACTTACCAAATTTACCATAGTAACACGTGCGCCCGTCGAAGCAGCAGTTTATAGCCCCACAGTCTGAGGCAGAGATACCTGGTGCCCCACATTGTATCTTGTTGTTCTCAGCCACTTCACAGGTGTGAAAGGTTTCCTTTACTTGAGGCGTGTCAGGGGGCTGAGGCTTCTGAATTGGGGGGTTACTGGGCTTCTGAGGCTTTTGGCCAGGGGTTTGTCTCGGAGGAGTCGATTGGACTGGTGTCTGCCTTGGGGGATTTGAGGGCTTCTGTGGCTTTGGTTGAATAATTGGAGGGTATTTTGGATTCTGACCCCACTGCTGAGCGCCTGCCAGACAGCCAAACAGGCCAATGGCCAAGAGACAACAAATAGGCTTCATTGCGACAGCTTCACAGCAAAGTGATTCAGAAGAACACCAGATGCTGTGAAAGTCAGGCTGCGAATTTCCCGTCTTTTATACGGCACGAGAAATACTGACTTGGTGAAATTTCATCTCCTATTTGTTGCCTCCAGGTGCCAATCAAATATGCTGGTTGCTGATTGGTTTGTGGCAATGCCCTGTGTAGATAAAGGCTGATCCCAAAAGTAAACACAGTTTGTCATTCAGGCTGGATAAATAAATAATCCAATCATGTTTGACCAATTTCAAAACAAAAAAACCTTCACAGGGTCTGTGTGACCTACACTCGGGCAGTCACACTGTGAGCAAATACTCTTTCCTTATCTTTGAATGTGACATTGCTACTGACCACCACAAAATAAAGCCTGACCCTGTGTTCTCCTAAAATTGCATGACTTGAAAAAGCCGGACATCTGAGGCGCTGTTGCAAACAAGATGATATAATATCAATGTGAAGTACACTTAACCTGTTCTTCAGTCATATATTTAGGATGTGACGACAATGTGTTGTTCCGTCTAATTCAGATGACACACTACTTGTGCAAATCATCTTAAAATCTTTCCACAAAAATGTTATAAAGAACAGAAATAAGCAAAAGTAGCAGCATGTACCTTCATATATATTTCTAGACTATTTTTGTCCAACAGACTGAAACTGTAGGAATAAGCCATTGAGGTCATTTTCGAGAAATTTAAACAATTAAATGTTTAACGTTTAGAGGACATTCATGAAGATGGAGTGCTCAGTGCAGAACGTTACTTAAGGTCACTGAATTTTTGGTCTTTTGTTTGGCATTCCTCTCAGCACACACATGGAAGATCATAAATGACATGATGCACCTGTTTGCTAACGTACCAACACACCAAATGGTGGTGACTGCTTGGCAATGTGCTTGTAAAACATTGGAAGTGACGTGCCTTTCAGTGTCTTTACCGAGGACATTTTGGCTCATTGACAAAGTTGGGGAATCGAACCACCAGCTGTCAGAAAACAGCCCACCCATTGCCACCCACTTTGAGAATGTGATGGCTAAAGAAACAAAATCGGAAATTCACGAAAACATGAGAAAAAAGTTTTATCTGCCATATTTTTCAATAATTCCACAGAGATATTAATTTTGTGTGGTTTATTTCTTTTTCCCAAAATTGATTCTAGGTTATGTTTTAAAATGTAATTGTCTATTGTTATTTAGTCAGGCAACTTATACTGGACTCTCAAAGTGTTCACATTTAGCTTAAATTTGTCCCTGAATCATATTATTTAAGTGCATTCAATAAAACAACAATCTTCTTCCCTTTTGCTTTTCTCCCTGAACTGCCTCTCAAACATGCTATTCCCTTTATCTACTAAGTTGACCTTTTGCTGACATGCTGCTGGTTAAACTGACACGTGCCCTTTTTTTTATTTGGTGGTCAATGTCAGTTCATACAGGCTGGAGCCATATTGATCTGTAGACCTTCAGAAAATGTACTTTGGCATAATATGGAGTTTAGTTTGTCCTATTCAGGGCAGGTAAGCCTAACCCAAGGACAGCGTGACATTTTGTGCCCACTGCTTTCTGAGTGCATGCTCTCCAGCTACTTTTAGAACATTATTCATTGGGAAAATGAAAATGTTGAATGAAAACTTGAAGCATCATTTTTTGGGTTCAACAAATGTACATTTTTTCCAATAAGAATGATTTGTTCCAATCCGGCTGAACAGACATCATAGGTTGTGGTCAGCAGCTGCAGTTATTCAATTGGCTGATCTTTACGCTCATCAGATCTGATAGGGACTGTCCAAACTGAAGGGGGAGGGGTTTGCTGTTTGAGTAAACAAGTTTGCTGTACTATAAAAGCAGGTGCACATCCCCATCATCCTTACAGCACCCAGTGAACTGTCCAGATCACTTGTTGTTGTGAAGCCATGGTGATGAAGTGTAGCGCCGCTTGCCTTGTGGCCCTGGCCTTGCTTGCCAGCCTTTGTGAGGCTCAATATGGTAGTCCCATTTTCCAGAAGCCTGGAAATCCTAAGAAGCCACCGCCGCCCCAACAGGAAAAGCAAACATTCGAAAGACCATTGACCTGGAAATACCCAGATGGTCCCAAGCCTGTTGTGCCAAAGGAGGGTCCATTTGAGCTGAGACATCCTGTTCCTGCGGCAACAGTGGCTGTTGAGTGCAGAGAGAGGGATGCTCATGTGGAAGTCAAGAAGGATATGTTTGGGATTGGTCAGTTCATCGATGCAGGTGACATCACCCTTGGAAACTGTGCCGTTACTGCCGAAGATAACATCGCTCAAGTGTTGATTTTTGAAACTGCACTGCACGAATGTGGAAGCTCGCTCATGGTGAGCACCATGCCAACTGTCAATCGCTGAGCATGATAATGAATTTTGCAATGAAAACTAACATCTGCTTTCATTTCTCCCTTGAATAGATGACAGAGAACCATCTCGTCTACACCTTCACTCTGAACTACAGCCCGAAATCACTGGGCTCTTCTCCAGTGGTGAGGACGAGCCAAGCAGCTGTGATTGTAGAGTGCCACTACGAGAGGTGTGTAGACTGGTCGGAATGTGCAACGTGTCAACCACAACATGAGCAGAACCATCCAAACTCAGATGGACCAAAACATATCACAGAATGTCAATCAACAGACACAATTTATCTGAGCATTTAATAACTTAAGAAATATGTCTTTCCATTTAGAAAGCACAACGTGAGCAGCCTTGCCATTGAGCCCATCTGGGTCCCATACAGCTCCGTCAAGATGGCAGAGGAATTCTTGTACTTCAGCATGACACTCATGACCGGTCAGTCCCCGGTCAAGCTGTGAACTCATCCGAACTGTTAAATGCAATCTATGAATGTGTTTGAAATACTGAATTTTACTGCGCAGACGACTGGTTATATGCAAGGCCAAGCTACCAATACTACCTGGGAAACATCATCAACGTTGAGGTTTCTGTCAACCAGTACCACCATGTGCCCCTGCGTGTTTTCGTGGACCACTGTGTCGCTACTCTCACTTCTGACTCATCCTCGACCCCCAACTATGCCTTCATTGACGCTGGGTAAAGTATTTGAGTTAACAAACATCCCTTTGCAAAATGAAATCAGGCCGTCTTGTTAATTAATGTTGTGGGGTTTTTTTTGCCTGTGCAGATGCATGCTTGATGGTCGGCTCACTGGCTCTGCCTCAACGTTTGTCACTCGCAGCGCAGATGATAAACTCCAGTTTCAACTGGAGGCATTCAGATTCCAGGGTGTTGAAAGTGGAATGGTATGTATTTCCATAACTGAGTAATCAGGTTAGGTGTGTCACAAGTTTTACACCTTACGTGGCAAAGTGATATCAAATATTAACACAAACCTTTATTGACATCCTCACAGCTCTACATTACCTGCCACTTGAGAGCAGTTGCTGCTGCCTCTGGCATTGATGCTTCAACTAGAGCTTGTTCCTTCTCTAACGGGTAAGTCTGCCTTTGTGTACGTCTTGGATGCCTTGGCAGAGCTTGCACGGTATTCATTTGCTTTTCATGTCCTTTTGCTTCAAGGTGGAAGGAGGCCAACGGATACAATGGTGCTTGCGATTCTTGTGAGCCTGTCGGCGTGCCTTTACCCGCAAACCCAGGAGCAGGAGGCGGATATGGAGGTTCAGGAGGTTCAACATACGGAGGAGGAAGTACAGGAGGCGGAAACACCGGATATGGAGGTTCAGCAAGTTCAACATACGGAGGAGGAAGTTCAGGAGGCGGTGGATCTAGTACCATTTGGAGTGGATCAAATCCTACAATTAAACAACAACAAGCAAGAAGGAGCCGTGAAGCACCCAAAGCTGAAGGTTTGTTATCAAAAGCTGTCCTTTTCCATGTTTTGTAGTCAGTCTGTCACAACATTTCTGCTTGGCTATTTTGGCAGAACTCAGTTTCCTGTTATGTTCTGTAAGACAACCACAGTGAGGCCTGATGTCTTCTTTCTTCCTTTCTCAGTTTTCGAGTGGCGAGGTGAGATCGTGATGGGCCCCATGGAGATTCTGCAGCAGGAGGTTGCCTAACTTCATTTCCTGCCATGGCCATGACCATAAAAATAAACACTATCATTGGTTCATAACTGTCTGTATGTGATACTCTTCAGTCTCGACAGAAGCTCAACAACAACATAAAAAATTGTAACCCATACAATGCTATTCAAATGAGAAGCATCACAAGCCTAATAAAAGCATTTTAAAAAGTAACAAGAAACTCAAGACATTGGTCTATCAATGTGGAACTTGCTTTATCGTCTATGTAACAACAGATGTGACTCATTGGCCAAGATTTTCAAGTCCATAGAATAAAACTGATTCGACTGAAAATGAAAGTGCAGTCATTCAAATGCTCTCGATTCACTGACAATTTGCAGGGGAATTTGGACAATTTGAAAGAGAACATTTTTCTTCAAAAATGGGTGCCTGTATATGTGAAAAGCCTTGATGTACATGGCAGTTGTAATAAAACATGGCTTTCTGCTAGCAAAAAAAATTATAGCAACATAACATAGCCTACATGCTTCACAGACATTTAAACCTCACAATAAATACTCTGAAAATGTATTACTTGTTAGATTCATTTGGAAGAGAAGTGGATTTACCCCTTATGTCCCGTGCATGTTTTCTCAAAAGTTAAAAAAAAGAAATGCTGAGGGATGGTTCTGTTTCTTCTTCGAAGTTGGACTGAGTTTGCTCGGCTTCCTGGCTGACTGAAGTTCACTCTGAGGAAGAGTATTTACCGCCCTCGTGTGACACAACCTATAAACTGCAGCCCAGCGGGGGCGTACATTTTCAGCACCACTGGCCGTGAACAGTGCCTGCAGTTGTGGGACTGCAGATTGAGGAGTCGTTTTTGTTTGAAGCAGTGTCGGTTCGAGACCGTTTTTTGGAGTTGGGGTCAAGCTGGGGTCAGACTGGGGTCAGGGTGGGGGTCAGACTGGGGTCCTCTCTTCCAGCTGCAGCCTCACATGGCAGAGAAGGCACAGCGTTCACTCAGGCTTTCCCCTGTTTGAGTGAAAGGTTGACATGATTGATGAGGCCTGCACATCTCCGGGCTGAGGCAGAGAACAGGCTGTACATCTTCTGTGTACCTAACGATGACAGCGCACCTCTGGAGCTTTTGTCAGCATGGGCACTGACTGAAACTGAGTGCGTGTTCACTGCAAGGCTCAGACAAAGCTCTTCTGTTTAACCGCAGGAGCCTCGGTTGCACTCTCTCGTTCTTCCTTTTCACTTTCTCACCTTTGTCATGTGACTCTCCTCTGCACAGGCACGTGTAGAGGGGGTTGTGAGGGGGGCTGCAGCACCTGCCCCTTTGCCCCTTTATGCCCAAAGTGCCCTTTTGTTTCTGTCTTTCTTTCTTTTTTATTTTTTGCGTGTGTTGTGTGAAACTTATATGAGTTGCTGCGATTCAACCAGTCAAATTTTAAGGTCAGATTCTGTTTGGCGTTTCCAATTTGTGCTTCATGTGCCCTTTTGTAACTTTGAGCACCTGGCCCTCCAAAGGTCTCTGCACGGCCCTGCCTCTGCAGATACTGGAAACAATCTGAAACCGCTCTAGATTTTTCTGATCAAGTCAGATAAACTCGTGTAGAACAAGCAATGAAGTGTTTTCACTAACTCTCTTGAAGTTACACGACTTTGATCGTTGACAGCTGTTCACATCTGGGGTGGTGGAAGCACAAAACGAGGCCGCATTGTTTTGTGCCCACCGCTGGGTGACGCCCCAGGCAAGCGCCCATCTAACACGGCCACTTGCACGCAACCCGTGATGTAAATCATATGTTGGTGAGAAATAAAAGTGCGAATTTACAAATAGCGTGATGTCTGTTATCAATTCCTACTCGCTTGCTTTCTTACAAACGCGGTGAACAAAAGCTGACCGCTAAATCACACACGAAGCAGAGTCGACGCGCTTCTGCGCTCCGACTTGTTAAAGATGACAAAAAAAGGCACCGCAAAAAAACTCACACTTCTCTTCAGTTCGAGCTTCATGTGCTCTGCTTGTATCCGGACAGCCTGTTCACACATTTAACAGCGTCTCCACTCCTCACCCCTCCCTCCTCCTCCTCCCCTCCTCCTCCTCCTCCTCCTCCTCCTCTGTCTCTGCCTGTCTCCGCACTGCTGGCCCGTATCTGCTGTGTGTCACACGCAGCATCGCAGCATCGCAGCAGCAGCAGCAGCAGACATTTGGCGACCGGAGCGGAGCGGCGGACTGCGGTCGCGGGGTGCGCTCTTCATGCGCGGCGTGGACGTAACCGGGGAACACGGGGATCGCGGCGTCGGTGCGCGCACGTCGGTGAAAGATCATTCTGTGCCTCCTCGCCCCCGTGGATGCTGGACTGCAGATTTGATGGTGCTGAGCAGGCTTGTCTGACTGAAGGCTTGCGGCCAGGGGGGGGGAGGCTTTCGCAGGGGCCGCCGAGAGAGCGCGACACCTCCGTCCACGACTCCGTCCGTCCTCCGCCCTGTGCTTGTGAATGGACTGCGCTCCCTCCGTGATTCTCTACAGTCGTTCTGAGTCATTTGTGGAAGAAGATGGCGGACAGGGCTGAGATGTTTTCCCTCTCCACTTTCCATTCCCTCTCCCCCCCTGGATGCAGGTAAGCGCTCACGCCTGATGTGGGTTGACAGTGTGGAGAGGAGGACGGGATGCGCGCGGCCGATGGGAGCGCAAAAATAATACAGCCCAGGAGGAAACGGATCTCCCAGCTTTGTTTTGATGACTGCAGTAAAACGCACCTTCCTAGCATGGGTAGTATCGGGTATTTTGAATAAACCTGCTAGGCCTGCCGCCGCCTCCCCTGCGTGCCCGTAGGTGCAACAGAGCAGCAGCGTTTATTGTTTATTTTTTCCTCTCTAGTGATTGACGATGATGACAATTTCTTCAGCGGATTTGCTATTGTTTCATACGCGGAAGCGCACGGGATGGATTACACGTCAAATGCAGGCTCTCGAGCTGTCGCGACAGTCACCCGCTTTGCGCATTCTCTGTGCGAGGCCCACGCCCTGTTGAGTCCAACCCAGCCAAGGGCATGATGCTGAACAATGATTCACGGAAGTCTCCATTGATGCCGATGTTGTTTCAGACGCTTCTCTAACGTGACCTCTGCGACAAAATCTGCTGGCGTTTTTTTTTTCTCTGTCGTCCTGTCTCAGCGCCGCCGTGGGTGGTGTTCCTCTGCCACACACCAGCGAAGGGTGGCTGGACGCAGACTCCAGTGATACAGCAACAGCAGACCTATTTTAGGTGTTCATGAAAAGACTCCGGCTTCCTGCTCGTTTGTAGAAACTCGATTGTGTCTGGTGATGCTGCCTCAGGCCACTTTGGGCTCCCTGTGAATAAGATTAGGCAATCTGCAGTGAAGGTTTAGTTGGTGATATCGTTAATTTCTCCTGAATATTGTGATCCAGGTTCACTTTTCAAAGTGTGACCGTCTTGTGTCTTCCGGTGCTGCTGTCCGATCTGACGACATGTCACCGAGCTGCAGGCTGAATCCTCCAGGCCACCGAGCAACAGCGACTGGCTCCACTTGCACTGACATGTTACTCTGATGGAGTTAAACACGGGAGCTCACAATGCGACAGGAGGACGGATACAATGACGATATATGTGCTTGCTGTTTGAATCAGGACAGCAGAGGCTCATCACTCAAATGTGTTTAGTGCAACAGGATTTCATCATCCCTGTGTCTGCCTCCACATGGCCTGTACAAAGGCAATCACATTAGAGGGAGAGACATGGGGGGTTGTGTTGGATTTTGTCTCCACATCATGCACTCATGAGGGATTTATTACAGTTCAGTCTCACAGATAGATAACATCAGATCAATAAACCACTTTTTTTTTATTTGCATCACGACCGTTGACCTTTGTTCGGATCTCAGTACCAAGCTCAGGCCAATAACGTCAATATTTTGAATTTACAGCTCTGGCAAATGGCCACAGCAGGGTGAACTTACTAAAGTACCAGGAGTAATGTTACTCCGTAGGCCTTCTCCGAGCACTTAACTGACCCGATCATACTCTGTGACACGAACTCTGGAAGTGAGGCCTTTCAATTGGCTCTGCAGAGTGTTTTCAGGCCGCACGGTGGCGCGGTGGTCAGCGTTCCCACCTCACAGCGTGAAGGTCCTGGGTTAGAAACCCAGGCGGGGCTTTTGCAGTGGATTTCCTTTCCTCCAGGTTTTCCCGTTTATCAGACAGTCCAAAAACAAACACGAGACGGCGCTGTCTGGATTTGCTGTCTGTGGTTGTCGGTCTCTGTGTTGCTCCTGTCGCAGCTTCGCTCTACCTTCGCCCAATGTCAGCTCCAGCACCTGAGCAACCCTGAAATGGGATTAGCTGTGTAGGAGATGAATCAGTGTAACTGGAGAAGTTTTATCAACCTTGTTGGTTCAGGAAATGTACGTGATAAAGAAGTTAACTATTGCTTTTTTCTCCTTTGAGTTTGTGTGTGTCTCTGCATGTGCGTCCTACTCGATGCTTCTGTGTGTGACTGAATGGTGGATGAGGCCACCAGTGGTGTGGTGCTGTAGTACGTTAATCTGCCTTACGCAACCTCAACACTGTTTCCAGTTGGCAGCATAATCCGTAAGAGGCACCATCTTTCTCCCCTGAGTGCCAACAAATTTACAACACAGTGTTGTTCTTCATGAAGTGAGAGAAGCTTCTTCAGAAATGAAGAAGTTGATATATTTACTGACCACTCAGTAAAATGCTCCTTTTCAACTCCGATGTAGTTTGGATGGAGTAGGATTTATGTGGATTTTTGTCGGCATCATATGTCAAAAGTCAAGGTCATTGTATGAGACCATATTTAGCAAAGAACACAGCTTTGAGTAAGTCATCGAGAGCTGTTGAAGGGATTTTATTCATAGAAAGGTTCAAGTTTATGTACAGGTTAGGCTCTGGTCTGCTGTTTTGCAAACGGGAGCATCTGAATCTATGTAATGTTTTGTTTTATCTCATTAATATCCAGAGTGGATTTGTGTCTTTTGACAATGTGAAGCTTGAGATAAAAGAAATCCCTTTGTTTCCATCTGTTGTATGTTACCAGAGCTCTACGTCGTGATTTACCTGAAAAACATTCAATCTATTTTTAATGTTTTGATCAGAATTCCTCATGTTGATGCTTTTTCTTTTGTTCTCCACTCATTTTGAAACTGTTATCAGTTGTAAATAACATCGAAACAAAATTCAAGAGATGATTCACAAAATTTAGCTGAAAAATGCGACTTTCTTAAATTCTTCATTAAATCTTTTGTAGATACGGACTTTGTTAAAACAGAATATGAGATTTAAAGAAAGAAACCCTGTTACAGCAAAATATAATACACAACAATATGAAGCATTTAAAACGAATGTAGCATTTTGTAACCCAGAGGATGATTTGGCAGTTTATTTCGATAGGTCTGATGGGCCCAGCTGTGCTCCATCGTATACATGAATATTTTAATAACAGTACTTTCACTCAGCATCTTCCTGCCCCCCCCCCCCCCCCTCCATCCCCCTATCCCCCTGCCTGTGAATCTCCTGTTTACCATCCAATGTTCTACTTTTGCCTTCCAACTCTTTGAAGGCAGTTGCAGAGAGCCAGAGAGGAGGGGTGGGGGTGGGGGGGGGGGTGGGTATGGTTACTATGGGTAAGAAGCTTAAATCAAATACTGATTCATTTTAGCTTAAGCATTCCATTTCTGCCTCCCCCCTGCTGTCTCCCTCCCTCTCTCTCTCTCTCTCTCTCTCTCTCTCTCTCTCTCTCTCTCTCTCACTTGCCCTGTTTTGCCAGTCAAATTTCTGCTGCAGGTATTAGTAACAGAATTGCCCGTTTATCTTGTGGTTATGCTTCAAAGGCCATATTTGATCCCTTTGAGGTTTGTTTTCAACATGTTAGCAACCATGGACGGTTCACGTCTACCAGCGCAATTCACTGTTTGTATGAATACCTCAATAATCCAAAACCAGACAATTGTTCAATAAAAACATCCGCTCGCAGCAAGTCGATGCATCGTCGTCATCATCATCATCATCATCATCATCATCATCATCATCATCATCATCATCATCATCATCATCATCATCATCATCATCACCTTTGGTTCAGAAATGGTGTGATCGTCACGTTTGGATCTGAGACAACAGGGTTTCTCATTAGGATGGATGCATGACTCATACGTGCGCGTGTGTGCATGTGTGCGTGTGTGCGTGTGTGTGTGTGCGTGTGTGTGTGTGTGCGTGCGTGTGCTTGCGTGTGTGTGTGTGTGTGTGGGTGTGCAGTCTCTGATGATGGCTGAAAAGCCTGGGAAAATGATCTCGTTAATGAGTCAGTCGCAGCCACATCAGATGTCGCTGGCTTTTAAAGATGATGTCATTGTGAAGCAGGTGCTCCTGGTTAAAAGGCGGCTTAATTACACTATTGATCCAACAGCTCATCCCTCCCCCTCTACATCTCCTTTTTCTCTATTGACTTCAGAGTGTCAATAAATTATTCTTCCCTTTTTTTTAAAAATAATTCAAACATCTGTCTAAAATGGAATATTGTGAGCAATTCCAACTGTAACAGTACGAATACTTTTTGGTTTATTTTTCAGACAGTGAAAAGTTTTAATTGGTAAAAATGCAGGCAATAGCTCCCGAGACCGCTGAATGTATTTCTGAAAATAATTCAGATTTAATTCAGTTTCAGAGCAGAACCCAAAAAAATGTTATAATTGAAACAAGTCTTTTAAACATGTTGGGACAGACAGCGGGGAAATGGAGGCGAAACATCTTTATTAGCTGCAGAAACTCTGATTATGAAGCATCAGCAGAAGTGATGTTATGATTTGATGGTTTCTGGATTTTCTCCGTTTTTCATTATGAAAGACATGTGGCCTAATGTGAAGTGAAGTATCTGTACTGAGACGGGATGAGTCCTAAATCTCCCGTGATTCAGCGTTTTTAGTCTCATATCAAGATGAACCACAAGCAAAGGTGGAGTAAATACGAGTGACATCACAGTTTGTTGCCAGGAAAGCGAGGATCAGTCAACCGCATGGTGTGACAGACACAACACACACACACACACACACACACACACACACACACACACACACACACACACACACACACACACACACACAC
>JAUESE010000092.1:9016935-9028867 GCA_032274725.1 Malacoctenus triangulatus
AGATAGATAGATAGATAGATAGATAGATAGATAGATAGATAGATAGATAGATAGATAGATAGATAGATAGATGATAATGAGGTCAATAATTCAGAGGCATGGACAGATGTTAACACTGTGATTTCGTTCGGCCCCGACAGCAGAACATCTCCAAAGGGCCGTGCCTTCTATTATCTTGTCGCCATGCAAATGCAGCGTGAGCAGCATTCACCCGAGCGTCTTTGAAGTGGATCCTAAAGAGGACGATACAGTGATAGGGATGAAGAAAGGGCACACTGTAAATACCAAAAATGTTTTATGTCTCGGGGTTTTCATTAAAGACTCGACTCAGAGATAGTGCTACAGCGTGATAAATGAGTGTGATTGCACACAATGTTCATCTGAGGGCAGCATAAAAGTTTATTTCAGGCTTGATATCAAGATTACATCCAGTACAGGGAAGGCAAGGTGTTTCTATGAAGGCATTTTGTAACAATCAAATGTATGAGTCGGGATCAACCAGTGCTTTGGATGATAAAAAGTCATTGTTATTCTGGCTTGAGAGCTGAGGGAGCAGTGATAGAAAAACATCCTGGCAAATAAACAGAGGTTCATTGGCACAATAGAAGCAGGAACACAGCGCAGAATTACGCAATGAAATCTAACAGGCCTCCGTGGAGCAACACGAGCTGAAGAACTCATAAATGTTTGAGGACCTGCCGGGGTAATATGCGCTTTTGTCGACGTTCTCGGCTCACTCGCTGAAGCCCTCATTGTACTAAACATAGAGCAAATGTTCTCTCCGTGTCACCTGTGCGCCGAACACTGGAGAGACTTTACAGTCAGAATGAATGTGGCTGTCATTTTGTTTTACATTCGAACACACGCACACACAAACATACTCGGACATCTACAGTGAGGCAAAGATGGCACCTGCAGCACACAGACTTGGTGTTTCCCTCTGTGGTTCGGACTGGTAATTATGACCTGCTCCTACATCAATTCCCTCCACAACTGTCTGGTGGTATAATAAAGGAAGGCAGTGTGATTGGCCCTCATGCCTGCTGCCATCCTCGAGCGACCCTTTGGCTGTCATCTGGTGCCATCCTGCAAAAGCTGCTTCCACAAGTGATTTATTCTTTTGCGGGCTGAGTCCCAAATCGCTGCTGTTGTCGCCGCAAAGACAGACAGACGAGAAAATGGACACAAAGGAGGTGACCAACTTAAAATTCAAATTTGGCTGTATTCGCCGGTAGCCTATATAAGACAATGCATAATTAGCCAAAAAGAAAAAGAGAATAATTGCACGATATGAATGCCAAACGTGTGTGTGGATATGGAGCTTTTTCATCCCAGATCCTCCACTGTTCCTCTCACCTTGAGACGTGCTTCGGCTCAGCTTGTCCTCAGGGACAGAAAACTCTCTGCTTTGATTGTAAACAACTCTGTCTGAATTTATTATCTGCCAAGAGAGTATAATCGCGAAGACCAGCTCCTCACGTCTGATTCCTTATTCATGCAAATGCTGTTGTCGAAAAATAAATGGTAATTTCTTTCATTTCCCAATTTGAATTTCGCATTGTCATCGTTTCTAATTGGAACGGACAGAGTCCGACCACCGAGTTGGGCCAGGTTTTTCCATCAGCTTTATGTGACGGAGAGAGTCACACTGTTTGGATTCGGTCAGTTCTGACTAACATTACTTGTGTTCAGAGTTCCTTTTTTCTGTCCATCATCATGTCAGCTAAAACTTTGTTCAAATCTACAGTTTATACAAGTAAGATCGGATCATCAGAGCGCAAAGTCAAGTCACACACCGGCAGTGCAGACATGACGGGAGGAGACGTGTTGAGTTCAGCAGCTCCGAGACTTTCCTGGGTTACAAGACGCCACCAGATCACTTCTAATGACTTTGCAGCCACCAATGGTAATGAATGCAAAACGCATGAGCTGACTTGATGGTTATTTTGCCATCGGGAGTGTATCTAGATCAGCTGTGGGCAGGCTGTAGCTTCCTATGCAGCTCATCCCGGGCACGGGGAGGATCTGATAAAGGTAAGAGCAGATAATATGCAAATAGAACGATTGGGGGCTTCAAACACAAGTCACTCTGGATGTGCAAGAGTCAGGACGAACACACACAGCAGTTGTTGACTAATAAGCCATAAAACAGTCACTTCACCTGTAATTAGTGAGCTGGACAGTGTGTAAACTTTTTGTAAAATGTTCTTTGATAAGTTTTGTGTTCAAAGCTAAGATACTGTATCTGGTCATGATATAAACCTGTTAAACCTCAAACTATATTCCCAGAGTGTATGAATTTGTTCATGTATCTTCCTAAATGTTGATCACCAATTATTTAAATGCTCAATAAATGGTAAAAACAGGTGTTAAGATGGAGTTGCACCATATTTGTGTAAATGTTTCTCAACAGCTTGACGCAGCTCACTGTTCCTGCAATGACTTCAAGTGCATTTATACAGTCGCTCTCATCAACCCTGTTTTCACTTGCAGATCGCTGTAATCACGTGGAATTTATCTGGCAAAGGAAGCAGGAAAAGGATGCAGATGAACGAACAAGTGCAGCGATACAAAGTGTCTGATTGCAGTTTTGACTGGGACTCTGCGTGGTAGGCGACGAGCCACGTCACACCAAGCAGCGGCTCCTCTCAGTGTTCAACTGCAGTTCCTGTCAGATGGGTATTTAAGCTATCGCGCCGCATATCAGCTCCCCTACAACAATGTTCCTGAGGTTAGCCTCCAAGCAGATCCAGACCCGTGAATCAATTACCACTTCAATGCCCACAAACCCAGATCCCATTTCTCTGCGTCACGCTCGATAAAAGCTATTCTCCCCGTCTCTCTCTCTCTCTCTGTGCGTTGCCCGTCGTCTCAGTGCCGGAGCCGCTTCTCATTTGTTTCATAGATCTTTAAAGCGTTGGCCATTTCACATTTTGTGAAGAGCGCTCGGTAAAGCAAGACAACTCCAGCATGCTGTCATACTTTATAGTTTGACTTTATCTGCCCTGACGTTGACGTGTTGAACCCACATTCTCGTGACTTCCAGCTGTCTGAATAGTGTGATTTTCGATGCATTCAGGGTCATTTGAGAGACGCCATGCAGAATCAGACATGAAAGAGTCAAATTGATAAACATATAAGTTGGTCAAAATCAAGCAAAATAACGAGACACTTTAAACTTAATTTAAATGTATATCATAGAAAAATCACAGCCATTGAACTAATATTGTTTGGTTGTTTTAAGTAGAGATTATATTCTTCTTGCCAAACAGCAACTAAAACTTTTCTTTTCAGGTGAAGTTAAGTTTTTTTTTTTCTGTTCAGTGTGTCAGTTTGTTGTAACATTTACAATTGTCACAGAAATCCCGTAGTTTTCTGATCCCAAAAAATAAAAGAAGGTAAATCTCCACAGAGAAGACCTGCCCGGACGCATGCATGTCTCATCTACGCCTTCAAAGTCTTCGTGGTGAAACGCTGCTTTGCAGGAGAAGATATTTTCTGAATAGATTCTCCCGCTGGCGAGGAGTCGGCGGGGGCTCCAACTTCCTCTTTTTCTTTTATTGAGGAGATGTTTGTATTCTTGGAAAGTGTCTGCGGACAATGTGCACGTGGGAAGTGTTTCTGCACATTTTGTGTCAGCAGAAGACGAACAGTTGTGTGACAGAGATTTGTGACACACGGAGAGTGTTCCTACACAATATGCACATGTGGACAGTCTGTGCTTGTATCGGCAAACTTGTCCTTGCATGCTTTAACCTTGGCGATCTTTCCAGTTTTTGTGTTGTGTTCTCGTACTGTTATTTTGTCAGGGCATTGATTTCTTCCATTCTGTCATCATTGGCCTTCATTGGTTTCATCCATACACCCTCAACATGACTGGAACAGAGTATCAATGAAGCCTGTGCGTCTCTTTCTTTCTGTCTGTCCGGGTGTAGATTTGTATAACGATGCTGCAGGTTTTACTGGAGTATCTCCTGCTACAATTGTTCACATCTGTAGTTGATTTGTCTGTTTCTCCTCTTGTGGGAACAGCAGCAGTGGGGGGTATAATTAGTTTGGGGGTACTAAGCAAAGTTATCACATCTCCTTCTGCTGTGCTTAAGGTTTGATGTCCAGTCAATGAAGTTTTCCATGTTGTGCTTGTTATTTCATGGACCCTCTTCTTGTGTTTGCACTAGATTTGATCTAGTATCTTATCGCCTTTACTCTCTGGAGAGCTAAACATCCCACAACATCTTATTGTCTGAACACTCCTCTAAACGCCTTCAGCTTCTCCTGTTGAAGCCTCTTTACTGTTCTGCACTTATCACAACTTCAATCAATGACTGTAACTTTGAGCTGGATGCTTGATTGATTCTTAGTTCTAGTTCTGCTTCTGCATCATTCCTCAACCTGATGGTTGCTCAGTGTCTGCAGGAGTTTCACCCTGATTACAGTAATGTATTCACTGACATTTTTATAGATCATCCCTGTGTTCTCGTACAAGCTGAGAGCCAACACTGTTTTTGTTGCATTGCAGTGAAAGTTTTCTCGACTACTCGGAACCTTTTTCAAAATAGGTCTGAAGATGTCCTTTACACGCGTTTATTGCACTTCAAACATTATTGTACAAAAAACCTTGTCGGTTTGAATATGCAGATGTGCCTTCATTTCAAACAAGGATGATCAATAGCTGTCATAGTCACTGTCACTAACAGAAGCCAAATACACACACACACACACACACACACACACACACACACACACACACACACACACACACACACAGCGTGAGCTCTGTGTTTCTCTTGAAGAAATTTCAGCCTCTGTCTTCCTGCATGTCCCTGGTGAAACGGATGGACGCCAAGTGTTCATCTTTTAATGCAGCACAACAGTCTAACATAAAACAAAACAAAACCTAAACAGCAGAGCGAAGCCGTGATATTACAAAAACATACATCAGTGGTCCATTGAGGGCGCGGAAGTAAAGCGTACACGGGTTCGAGGTGGACTGAGGGCAGACAAAGCTGAAAAAAAACAATATCAAATCTGACCAGTGGATGAATAAATCCTGCACATAAACAAGCACATTTTCTTTGATGTGTAACAGTTGAGCAGAGGTGGGCACTGGAGTTTTGTGTGTGTTGGGGAAGGGGTGGGGTGGGGTGGTCCTGCATGTTTTCAATGCCTTTTTCCCTCCAATACACCTGATCTTAATCAATGTGTAATCATGAAGCTCGACAGAGAGCCTGCTAATGAGCCACGCATTGCAATCAGGTGTGTCGGAGCAGGAGTATGTTGAAAGCAGGCAGGACTGTGGCTCTGCAGGTCCACCTCTGCTGTTCAGGGAGTAAGTACCAAAAAAAGCAAATATATGAGGAAAAAAAGCAAGAATGCAGAAATTTACATTTTTTTTGCGAATGCTTTTCTTTTTTTTCCCCCCCAAGTTGTTGGTTGATAGCTAAAGAGATGCACATATTTTTTCCACATAACAGCGGAGCAGTCCCAGTCTTTCATATGGTGGAATTACCATAATATTATGCCTGCTCTTATCGTGACGTGACAGCCCCACTGGCAGATGTAGACAGAAAATACAATGCGTTTCAAAGTGTACACAGTCACTGGGCCAAAAAAAGAACCGCTTCACGACCGAGTTTATGTAAAACATGACATATTTATTACGGTGCACCGTTTGCTTTCAAACAAAACTGTACGAGTCACTCCACCTCAGCAAGGTTTGGCGACGCTCGTCCTGACACAATCCTGTCACATTTAATTAGAGCGTCATTTCATCTGGCTGTTGTTTCGGTGCGGTTGCTCATTTAAGGACAGTGTTGATCTATTATGCTAAAGCCAGTGTCAGACCTTCCTGATGTGCTGACATTTCTGCGCGTCACCTCTCAGGACGATTCATTTTCAGGTTGGCTGTGTGTGTTGACATCCCATTAACTGTTCTGCTGTTGCCTTCCTCTGTCTATATGGACAGCGCTTGACGCTGATCAGCTGAAATCAGCGGCAGCTTTCCTTGAAGGTGACCCCCATCAGATTAAGTCAGCATTGTTCTGTCTCACCATGAATATGTAAATCTGCTTTTTTTTTTTGGGACTCCATTTAAGATGAGATCAATTTAAAGCTGAAGTGGATCGACTCGTGGACTGTTAAATACCCAGAAATCTCATTGACATGACTGACAGCTCCTGCCCTTCTCAGGTAGCAGGGTGAGAGGAATATTAGGACGGACGAGTAAGCATCTGAAAATATGCGGGTGAAGATCTGTACATGTAAAGTAACTGCTTTGATATAGATGCTAATCTTCACCTCTGGGCTGGAAACTAGTTACAAGTAACTCTCTCTTCTCCTAATTTGAACCTGGTAAACCGCCAAGCAGAGAGGCACAATTTTGCTGACTTTTAAAGAGGAGAAAACACAGGGTGCAGATATTTACTGCACAGTGCAGCTAAACAATGTCTGGATTCCTCTCAGGCTCGCACACACGGAGAATTCCTCAATTATTAATGCAGGTGTGGATTACCTCTGCAGAGAGGGAGAGTTTACACATTGGTGAAAAAGTGATCCATTTCACCCCATCTGCCCCATTCCTTATTCCCACTTTCATCTCCATCGGACCCCCTCAGCCATATCGGCCCCCTTAACTTCACAAGGGGACCTTTTAATCTGCCTCATGATGAAACATGCACACGCACAGGCAAACACACACTGACGGCTAATGGCTGGCCAGTTGCTGAAAGGCTTGTCTCCTTCCTCTCCTCACAGAGGAGGCATTCAGTCCCCCACCGCTACCCCCCGCACCCCAGACGCCACCCCCCCCGCCCCCCCACCCCCCTGCCTCCGTCTGGTTTGTCCCGGCCTGGCTCGGCGTGACTCAGTTAAGTCTGTTCATCTCCTTTTGAATGGTCACATATTGTTTCACTCGCTCGGATCTTCTTACCAGGGACAACAAAGAGAGGCCGTCATGCCAACCTGACACACACACACCTACAAACGTGCGCACGCATGCACGCACACATGCACGCTCACACGCGGTCATATGCATCCACACAGAGGAACAGACCGAGTCGCCGTGTCGACAGTGTGAGAGCAGCAGTCACTTTTTTTCCCGGGTGTCCGTCTCCAGAGCATCACTGGGGAGTCACGTTGTCTCCGGCTCCTCAGATGTGTTCAGAGGTTTTCATCAAGGAAATTGGAGTTTGCTACTTTTTGGAGAGCAGAGTTGTTGTTTGCTTTGGTTCATATGCACCACTGAAGCGAAACTGTTGGTGGGACTCAGAAGGGTTTTCACCTCCTGATGTCCGCAGGCGTCTCCTCAGGTAGGAAAAAAAAGCAACATATCGAGTGCTGAAGTCGAATTGTTCATAATGAACAACCTTGAGAGAATACCTGTGTTTGAACTAAAACTGTGTCTTTATTTTGAAATATACAAGATTTAGGTGAATGCAATCCTTCATTTCAATGCACATGCTCAGTCACCACCCCAGTATACATGACTTTACACAACAAAACACAACTGTCACTAAAAGGATCCTCACTCAGTCTTTAAAGTTGTCTTGTAACTTTCACTCACATTGACATTTCATTTGAAAGTTTGAAGCGATACAAAAAATACCCCACAAATATAAATAACTGAAAATGCCAATACAGCACCGTCCTGCTGACAAGCAGCAATATTCAGGTAACTTCAATAAAGGGAAGCAGAATAATAATAATAATGACAACAGCACCGTAGGAAAACACATTCCTCACAAAACCTGCAATATCCGAGTGTTACTATTAGATCAAGGACACAAAGAGGAAGCTGCTCGAGGAGCTGAATGAGAAGCAGGCCCAGTTTTGTTCTCTATCAGATGGAAAACCAACATATAAAACAGCAGGTGAAGCTGCTTCTTTGGACTTTATTGATTCTCTGCGGAGGACTTTGACTTTGGGACACGAAGAATAAAATGTTTGTTTAGAACTTGAAGTGGTGAGTCAGAGACGATGATCTCGCACACAGGCAATATTTGCAACCTGTTGTAACAGTCTTGGTAAAGTGAAGTCAAACTGGTCGGTTACTTCTACTAAATACATGCAGACAGAACATGTGAAACATCTCAGTGGTTTACATGATCAGACCACTATCAGGAGGCAGAAAGTAGTTTACTCATTAAGCAAATTCAAAGTAGCTGCATCAGCATTAAAATGACCCACTGAGGTATTTAATTCCCTAACTTTGAGATCGCTGTGGCAAGATTAACTTTTAAAATATGTAAATATTGTAGGAAGTGCATGACTGAACTGAAAATGCAGCATTTGATTAAATGCTGCAGGTCATAAATGTTTATCACGGAGCTGCGACTTCATAGCTGTCAATCATTAAAATGCTTTTCATTTGAATTCTGTTATTGGACGAGGATCTTTAAAGGAAAATCTCTTTTTTTGGGAAATTAAAAGGAACTAAATAGAACTGAATAGAACATTCAGGAAGAAACATGCAGACACAGTAAGTAGTGGATGATTTGAGATTGTAAGCAATTTGAACTGCTGTGAAATCTTCAAAAACCAAAATCCACAAATGATGTTTTAAAGAAATTGTTACCCAGAAAGGATGACAGAAAGAATAACAAGTGTAAACAAACAACAGCAATAAACAATGCAAACGAGGACCCACTGTAACTGACCACAGCTGTGTGGGTTTTCTTGTGAATGGGTGCCCAGGAGTTGGTTAATGGCTGGATGGTGCAGGAACAATAGTAACTGTGAGGGTGTGACCCATTTCTATCAAATTTCTCAAATTCTCATTAATTAATAAAACAGTGGTGAGAGCAAAAGGCGAGCAAGCCACTGAAGCCGACTCTGCAGTAAACTGAAATTACAAAAGCGATAAGGGCCATCAGAAGGTGTGAAAATGCCTCACTTTTACCAATTTAGAGTTATTATGAGAAGTCCGTTTGTCAGACTTTACACAAACTACGCACTGTTTGTTTATGCGCGCATAAAAAAAGGTCCCCGGTGCTTTCTCCCCTCGTAGCTTCAACATGCTCGGTACCTCTCTTCTCCTTTCATCACTGGAGCCCTCAGGGCTCCCCCTCACCCTCCCCAACTCCTCCATCTGTTTCAATTAACCGAAGTGTAGGGTGGAGCACAGGGGTCGATCACCCAGGCACAGGGCTGCAGGGGCACCTCCAGTATACCACACAGCTGTCAAACAGCACTCACTCCGTGCCTGTTGGTTGGGGGTTGGGAGGGGGGGGTAGGGGATGGGGGGGGGGGGGCTGTCACAGGTGAGCTTACGGGACTGTCAGTGATACAAAGGTGCTGCCAAGAGTATTTGTGGGTTGCCGGGACTATTTGGGCACGTGCGGACTGGCAGCGAGTGACAAACACAGCATAACGCGAGCACACAGGCATTCTCCACCCTCCCACCCTCACCTCCTCTCATCCACTTATCTCCTCAGCCCTCACCCTGCTCCCGCTCACACAGGCTGAACTTCGTTCTTGTGCCGGTGCTTCTGCTGGGCACGTATGACAGCGTGTCTGTGCAACTCTTCAACTTGGATAGCAGTGAATTTGCCTCCCCGAGCTCTATGCAGATGCTCCTGTTCTGCTGAATGACGCCCACCTCGATAAGAGTACTAGGGGAATATTGCTTCACATTTACACACTCCTTTTTTTTCTGGTGAGTCAGTCAACCTTGTTCTGCTTTTCAGTACGTGTATGTTGTTGTCCTGCATGTTTGGTTGGCTTATTTAGTAGTTTCACTCGTTTTCCAGTTGCAGCTTTCGCTCTCCGTGCAGTCTGTCTGCATATACAGGCCTGTTTGGCCGTGCTGTGAAAAACTGAGGTGCTTTTGTTGGAGTGAGAGAGTCGTGAACAAGTTGAACACTGCCTGTGTGGTGTACCGTGTGTGAACAGCTGATTTCTTTAGGGACATGTTGCCTTTTTTACTGTCAAAGTCTTTCAAACTCGGACAGCATCTCAATCTGAGAGTGTAGAAACAGTTAACTTTATTGTGTCTATAGTTTGTGCACTTGTTCACACATGCTTACACAACTTTTTCAGTAGCTGTTTCTGCAATAAAAGATGCACGCCAGAGTAAATGATACTTATTTGGTTTCTCGCCTGGAGAGAGATAGAATTAATGTCTATCTGCCAAATATGGAGTCACAGTCAGGAGGCAGTTAGCTTTGCGTGTCGTGACGACTGTAAACAGGGAAACAGCTGGCCTCAACTGAAATCTGAATATCTCCGATTTGTTTTTTTCTGCGCATGCTTTTCCAGCCCTGTTTAAAACTGTGTTGGCAAACTACAGCAGCTGGTCACCGCAGGAAGGATTTAATTTGAGACACAACTACACATCTCACTGTCAGACAAAAGACTTCAAGATATGAGTGATTTCAGTTTGCCGCCATGAGGTAAAATAAACATCACTTGAAAAAAAAACAATTTTGGGTCGCTTTTTTTGGTTTGTTTCAGTGTGTGCAGCATTGTGGCTCCTCTGCAATTTATTGGATTCTTTCAAAGAAGAGAAGTGACCTTCAAGTTCAAATCATCTGTAAGCTTCCAAGCAAATTAAAGTTGGATTCAGAAAAAGTGTCACACTGATCCTAGAACTGCAGATCTCTTCCAGTCTAAGATTCTGCAACACAGGAACAAATGATGGAGCGATCAAAGACGTGAATCCATCCTTTTTTTTTCATCTTAAGACCTTTTTGGTATTGACAAGAGACTCACGAAGGTGAACAAGCATCTTTTAGGTCCTTACATCCTTATGCCCTGTAAACACTGCTGGTGTAACTGCACCTAATCAACAAAAGGCTGCCTCAGAGCTGCCTGCACCACCACTCAAATGAAGTAAAGGACCTCTGTTTTTGTGAGGAGCCCAATGAATGGCATCCATGTCAACCGACGGCGCCATACGATTGAGAGCCCCGAGGAATGACTGATAGAGGATGTGATACCAGCAGAACAGAGGCAGATGCTCTTTTGACTCTTCGTCAGACGCGAGGAGAAATGCTAATGACGTTCTCCCTAAAGAGCTGAAGTGATACAGACGGAGGAACACTAATGACTCTCTATCTCTGTGGTCACCAGCAAGCCTGCAGACAGCTTGTTAAATCTCACAACAGGCCAACAGGATGTTGTGCAAAATGCTTAAAGGCATCTACACGCAGAAAATGTCAAGCAATTAAAAGCATGAGTGGAATCAACACTGTTAATGACAACAATATTGGTAAGCAACTCTACCGGTGCATCCCCACTGGAAGGGTTCCCCCCGACACGTGACGCATCCTCACACCCGCTGAGAGTCTGTGAGAGCCGTACAGGAACACAAACTGTGTTGCACGGACGGAAAATTAGTTCCACTGCATAACTTAAAAAAACAGGTTCAATATTTCCGTAAACCATCTTTAAATAAAGACGACCCTCAAAATCTCAAGTGGAAAATTCCAAAGAAAACCTGATCTACTAGATAAACAGACTGTTTGTTTGAATTGTGTACGGTGTAAAAGAAAAAAAATAAGCAGTAATGTTACATGTGCTCGATCGTATCTCGGGCTCAAGCAGGTACACATACTTCCTGGAGTCTCTGCTGGTTGCCTAGTAACGCGTTTCAACGAAACCGTCTCCTGGCGGTAACTTCATATTGTTGTATTGATCCTTCTCATCTCATCTCAGCGAGAAAGAGACCCAGCATATCTTTCAAAAAGAAGAGTTCTTTTAATGTGACATGAATAAAAAGGGGCATGCTGCAGTGTGTTTGGCATTATTGGTTCTGTGGTTCAACAAAGAAGTATCCTTTCAGCCTTTGCAACCTCCCAGACTAATATCTGTCATCGTTAATGGTGTAAGCCTGAGTAATTGGTTATATTACACTTTGTTCCTTAGAGAATCCTTCCATGATTACGGAAATTATTGTGCCCCAGTGCGTGATACTGATGCATGCACAGTCTCTCTC
>JAUESE010000092.1:9117602-9127765 GCA_032274725.1 Malacoctenus triangulatus
ATGTCCAGGTGGATGTCCAGGTGGATGTCCAGGTGGATGTCCAGGTGGATGTCCAGGTGAATACCTGTCCTCACTAAGAGTCCGCGTGCCGCTCACAGAGCCTCCGGCCCACTCGGCCTGGACGGAGACGACCCAGTGTGTCTGCCCCCCCCCCCCCCCGCTGCCTGCATGTGTCTGCGTGGAGCAGACGGGCCTTCACTGTGTGGGTGTTCTCACAGCTTTGCTGGTAAACCGGGGGATTATCCAAATTGCTCCATGACTGGAGCCAAACCTGCGATTATGGTGCTGTGTCACTGAAGACTCACTCCTTCCCAGACACGCAGCCCTCCAACACACCAACACACCCTGGGGGAGGGGGGGGGCTTGAATGTGGGAGACTTGGCTATAAAGTGAAACTGTGAATGCTTGAAGAATATGTATGAATGCACGTGACTACACACGTGCATAAAGATCAGCTCTCGTAGCCCCAGAGGACGGACTCCGCCGTGAGCTCTTCCCTGCTTGCTGCCACAGTTCTCTGCTTGTGGAATAATGTAACCTGCCTTTTGATAAATCCACATGGAAACGCCCTTAGATTGTGTCCATGTTTTTGTCCGAGAAAGACAAAGCTACAAGGTGCTGAAAAGATAACAATGGTTGGGGCAGTGTTTGAATCTGTAGAGCTAAGTAACCGTTATGATACAGTATTTTCTCCTGCAGAGTCCCAGAGCTGTCACTCTCCGTTAGTGAAGGTTCAGCAGGTGGCAACTGTCAACAAGACACCCTGCAGGCAACCTAACTTAAGCTACTGCACATGTGGGCCACACTACCTGACCTACACTTCCAGATCCGCCATATAAATGTCTCTTCTGTTATCCCATTAAGTCCATTTGTCGGTGTTGTGACCTTTTTCCCATATGCTTACAAATTAAGCCAGTGTAAATACCAGCCATTAAGAGTACTTAAGGCACTAAAGTGTGATTTGTCTTATTTTGTTTTGGCTCTGGCTTGCAGAGTGACAGTCTTAATTAACATTACAGATATCTAATTATGCTCCATACACTGGGTTACTGCTCTCACCCAAACAGATCTGTGTCATCTGCTGGCTTTTTTTTTAGTATGTGAATTTGCTGCGCTGTTATACTTCATCATTATGAGAGTGTGACATCTCTCATCTCATTTTCTCACTTTCACATAGAGGGTTTGAGTATGTTGCGAGGGGGGGCGGGGGGGGGGGGGTGGGCAGTGAGAGAGGAAGAGGTACAATGATTATTCAGATCAGAAAAAACAGGAAATTGATCGTGGTTTTGTTCAGTATGTTGTGAAACCAGGCCATGTAGAAACTGTGGCCGCAGGCTGCTCATGATACACCCCAGTGAGCCTTATGTGGGTCTCTGCTTGTAGGTGCTGCCAGTGTTCATTCTTTAGACTCGAGATGTAAGCGAATAATATCACAGTGTAGTTGTCAATGTTGGAACCAGTCCACCATGTGGTGCAGTCATCTTACAGATGACACCTGTCTGAAGTTTTCACCTATTTCTGTATATTTACATCCAGAATGATCAGAAAGACTTTGTGTTGAACATGTAGGAAAATCTTTTGATTCCATCAGACAATTTTACAAGTAACAAATAGTTAAATCCAACATGATAGAGTTCAGTGTAAAACCCACCCTCTCCTCCCACTGCTGTGCTTTATAGCTTGCACTTTCTGACGCACATTTTTTCTCCTCACACTTTGGCAACGTGTGGACATTGTAACACTGAAACAGTCCTTTATTGTCCCAGTGTCCTCATGCTTAAAACCAGCGATTCTGTATTCTCACACTCGACTGTATTTCTGTCTAAACCTCCAACTGGATATTAAAGAGTCATTCATCACCACCCAGCTCGATTTCTTACAGAGAATGAGAAATGTTTCGCAGTTCACAGTCACCCTTCCATCTTGATTGGTGCTGTAGTTCCACTACACCTCATTGCCCGAAACTGATGTCAGAATGACAAAGTAACACATTTCATTGCTGCCAACCGGAGACTCGCCATTCTGGGTCAGACCGAATGAATAGAAGCCTGTAAAATGGGATGCCAGCGGCTAGAAGTACAATGGAGTTTTAATAATCGTCGAACTGAATAAATACTCTCCCCGCTTCCCTCCTGTCTCAGCCCGGAGCTCACTGGCTGCCCTCTTCTGCTCTCTGTGTGGAGCCAGTAGGCCCGTTTGCAGCCAGGGTTCAGATGTTGGTGGGGGAAAATACTTTTTTGCCATGTTTTCAGCTTTATTTTGACAGGATTTATTTTGGCCGCGCTCCAGTTTACCTTGGTTGTGTTTCATCCTGTGGCTCTGTCCCCCTGCTGTCTGCCTGCCTGTGTCCTGGTGTCAGTCTGAAAGCACATGACTGGACCTGATTCAGCTCTTTCTTTCTCTGGACTCTTTGATTCTGATGACAGCATGCATTCCCCCTTCCTCCCAACCACCCTGCTTACAAACACACAAAATCACTTTCATGCGCATAAACAACAGGGGAGCTCTGCTATCATATTTCATGTTATACAATTTTATACATTGTGACAAAGTATATATTGACCACCCAGCAGCATGAAGTAGTTTGAAGTGTCAGATGACGAGTTTGCAAGTTTGAATGGCGATGCCCAAAAGAACATTTTTTTAGGTTTTATGTCTGGTATTATCATCCATTTGTGTTTTCTGTGTGTTCTTTTTGGTGTGTTTGTATTTATATATGTATGTGTGCAAAACTCAACCCAGAATTAGGAAACTTTGTTGTTCCTGACCTGAGAAATTGTCTGCTGTAAAGACATGATCAGTTACGATTAAAAGACAGCTAAGAATAAACTGTATGCTTGGCCTTACATTTCTGATGTAGTTAAAAAAGGAGTAATTAAAGCTCGAGAGCCTGATGGAGGCTACAACTCTCAGGCTGCTGCTGTTGATGGTTCACATTTTGGCACCTTTTATTTTCTCCTGATGGCAGAAGTTTGCATACAGAAACGACGAGCTGTTGAGTGTCCGCTGTAACGTTCGCAGCTTGTTTCATGACCGTGCGCTCGTCAAGGCTCTGCAGAGCTTGTGTTCTTTCTTCCCCATTACCTTCTTTGTAACCACTGCCAAGCCTGCTTTTCTGTTGCACTGCTGGCTCGGCGAACCACGCTGCAATCTCATATCTAATGATGCTGGCTTGAAATGCACATCAGCACGATGTGGCTGTTGGTGTTCTACAGTCGCAGTCACCCGATAATGTCTGTGTGCAGCCTTTCCTACTGGTTATCTTTTTGGTATCTTGAACGAATAAGCTTATATACATGTCTGTGGGCCTGTGCACTGCAAAAAGCCTAACCTACCTATGTCAGGTGAAAAATATTTTTTCCCTCTGAAAAAAAAACCCATAATCATCAAAGAAGTAAGCATTCTTCTACTTATAAGATTTGGCCTTGAATTAAGAAAAAAAAACTGCCATTGAGAATAGGCAAAAAAATTCAATGTTACGAAAAAGATAAATAACCTTGAAATAAACAGGAAAATACTGAATTCTGAGGGGATTTTTATAGTACAGGTGGTCAAACTAAAGCACATCATCTCCACATTTGCCTGAATGCATCACTTCATCTCAAGCTACCAGACAAACAGGTGCGCCTAATTATTTTCACATTTTGGCTCCTTGTTTTTAATTGGAATTCATTGTGAAGACTGTTTAAGTAACTACAGCTGGAGACTGTATCAGTGAAGTGTAACCTTTTGATGGGCGTTCACTGAAACACGCATGACGTTGAGCTTTTTATGGAGATTTTATGCATCTATAAGCCTCCATCTCATCATAAATAAAGATTTCCACTACATTCACACACGCACACACAAACACATACTGAAGTGTTGCTTTTTATGCCTATTCCCCCTTTTTTTCCATCGGCTGGAGTGAATGCCTGAGCTCAATTGTCCTGATGGAATAAACAATGCTGGACAAAGCTGTGCTGCCAGTGTGGCCAGGAGGGTGGGTGGAATTGGTTGCGGTTGAATGTGCAGCAGAATGTGTTGTGGGGTCCCATACAATAAGCTTGTGCAAGTTTGGGGTGTTGCAGAGAGAGGAAACAGGCTGTGGCTTTAGCCTGCTTTGTTCCAGCCTTCAGCCAACTGTGCTAGAAAGCTGCGACCGTCCTGCTCGCCCAAACAGTCCATCATCAAGAGCAATTCTGGACATTATACATATTAATCGAGAGCTGCAGAAGGAGGGATTACTCGGGAGGCATCATGCTGCTGCGTTCAGAGAGAGCCACCAGGAGACGGACCACAGAGGTTAGACACAACGCATTAGAGCAAAATGACTCAGAGGATCAGAAGTTAATGTGGGTTACTGTCACAGTCAGACTATAAAAGTCCTCTGGACTCTCCTCTCATTCAGACTCAATCGTTTCTAATGGAGAGGTTTGTTAGTTTTTCACTTCAACTTTTGTTGAAATTAAAACTTTGTGATTGTGTTATCTGAGTTTGCTTTGTCATCTCAGTCACTGTACTTCAGCAAGGAAAACAGGCACATTTTGACACGATCTTAAAAATTAACTTGACATTTACTGTTTGAGTGCTGCTGTTTCCTGTCCACCCTCTTTTTTAGGTCAGAGACCACAATACATCTGCTATTGGTTGGGATTTACATAGTTTTAACTACGAGAACACATAATGGTGGCATGGGGCTCATATCTCTGCCTGCTGTGTCAGCACAAATCGCCATCTTTATCAGTCTCTTTTTGTTCTTTTTTTGGTGTTTGTGATGATGCAAAAACACCAATAAAGGCAGGAGAAACCACCTCAGTAGTGAATTGAAACAAAAGCACATTTTTAGCACCGAACCCTTTAAAATGTTTTTTGTCTCAACGGCCAGAGGGATGGTGAAGAGAGCAGATTAGTTTTATTTGTTTCTTATTTTGAGCAGGTGTGAAAACAACAATGATAATGACAGTCTTGTGTGAACGAAGCCAGACATGAGAGGAGGTCAAGCTTTTTTTTTTTCGCCAGGACTTTACTTGCGAGGTGTAAAAGTGAATTGTGTGTTATGCTGAAACATTTATGGTGAATGATTTGAAAGATGCTGTTGCCACGGTAACAGCATCCCATCACTGTCTTTGAGTGTGGGCTTTTTACAGCACTCGTACATCATGAATAAAATGTGCGCGTTTAGTGCACTAAATTATGAATCAGTGTTATTGTGCGTGCGTGTACGCATGTGTGAGTGCGTGTACGCATGTGTGAGTGCGTGTACGCATGTGTGAGTGCGTGTACGCATGTGTGAGTGCGTGTACGCATGTGTGAGTGTGCGTGCTCGCATCTGTATGTGTGTGTAGCTAATAAATTTCATGCTTAAGCCCTCGGTGCTTTTATGTGGTGTTAGTCTCCCCCCTAAGCTTAAGAGTGGATCAAATTACTCAGCGATTTATTTTGCTGCCATACAGTAAAGGTTGAAGATTCCCCTCACAGAAAATCCTCTTCCTCTGGATCAAATCCACACTCTGTCATACTGTATATTGGTCTCTTTTTGTAGCTGGCAGCATTACACTTTAAGCCTGTTAGGTATGGAAATTGGGGATCACTCAAGCTTGTGCTCTCCCCGAAAAACATGCTGTGGGTAAAGGGCCAAACAGACACCGATAGGCGGGAGCGTTACAGACAAAAACACACAGTCACCAATCAGCGATAATAAGCATGAGTTGTATGAAACAGCTCTTTGTCGTTAGGGAATTTAAACACTCATTAAACCAAAAAAGGGTTGATTAATATTTTCTTTTAATTGACAGCTTTACTAAATCCACTAATGAGATAAAATGTTCTGTCTGAATGTGTCATTGAAGGCCTTTGTTTTCAGCCTCAAACATTTATTGAGTGAAGGCTTAAAAAGCGTCTATAAATGGCCGGTCCCTTGTTGAAGATTGCGGTTGCAAGTCAGTTTGAAATGGATCAGCGTTCGCAGTGACTGGCAAGCAGTGAACACTGTTAGGAGTGGGAAGGCGAAATATCTGGCAAACATGAACTGAAAACAAATTTAGGTGAAAATATGAATGGACGGATGTGAAATTCAGAAGAGTGTGCCGAGAGTGAAAAAGGCACAGGGGGAATATTGCGCTAAACTAAAAATGAAACTCTCCTGGACTCTCATGAAAAGAGGTTTTTATTCTCTGTGGAATAGTTGCGGTAAAATGAACCTCAATCAACAAACACAATAACACAAGACAACAAGATATCAAATTTCTCAGGATACACAGATGGAATTCACCCCAGTATACACAAATACCTCAGTAATCGTCAGCACTTGGTGTGATGTTTCCCGAACATTGTACCCGTGCGCCCCCTTTAAGAAAAACATACTCTATAGTTGCTACTCACATTTGCATGAACATACTAAAGCAGGAACCTTCAAAACCAAAGTGAAAGGCAGTCTCTATGGTATCCACTGCACTCTACAACGTGTTAGGTTGTGTTTTTCTTTAACAAGGACAAATTTGATTGAAAGAGGCTTCAAGGAGACAAAGCCTTGCACCCCTCTGTGGTCTATGCTGCGCCTCAAGGGGGATTAGGTAACAGGTTTGGAAACCACCAGTGTAGTTTGTATTGGGACGGGGGTCCCATAGTGGTGTACTGGTGAGCAGCTTTGCCTCACAGTCAGAAGGTCCTGGGTTGGCCTTTATATGCAAAGTTGCATGTTTTCACTGCACTTTCATAGGTTTTGTCCAGGTGCTCTGGTTTCCTCCCACAGTCCAAATACATATGGAGGGCCTCATTTGACAGGAAGACTTTCACATGGGTTTGCTTCGATGTGCGATCTCAAGCAAAATACAGTAATTGAGCCTTGTGTCTCCTGTACTAAAGTTTTTTCACCCACTTGCTTTTGTTGCCTTGTGATGCTTGTGACATTTTACTGAGAAAGTTGCTGGGACACAACACAAGACAGACCAATGAGCCACACAGTAAATTTACAGTGTTAAAAAAGTATATTATTTTTACTGTTTTATTTCATTTTGGAAACGTTTTAGCTAAATTCAGTTATATAATCTCAGTCCGAACACACTACACAGAACAAACTGGACGGTACGAACAAATGGTACAAGCGAGAAATCAGTGATGAAATCAGTCCACATTACTTCACTTTTCTACCTTTTCTGAGAACTTGTAGTTTTTCCTCATGTAAACCACTTTCTCTACATGGTGATGATGCCTCCCACAATTGTTCACAATACTCTCCTCTTCCTCCTCTTCAGCCTCTGCCCTCCGCTGCCTGGGGCTCCTTCTTAACAATTCATCCTGGGGGCCGTCTTCCTGATGTATTCATGGTCGGCTCCTGACACTCACTAATCCTGGCCCTGCTGCTATTCACTGCTCTTAAAGTCTCAAGGTGCTGAACTGGAGCTCTCGTGTCTTCCTGTCGATGGCATCAATCCCTCTTGTGTGGCCAGATTGCAATTCCAGCTGTCTTACGTCTAAATGTATCTCGCTGTGGCTTGCACCTCCTTGCATCCAAATCATGGCTCCAATCGGCAGAATAATGGTCGATCTAATCGTATCATCCTGGATGCGCGCTTTATTGATCAGTATTTGGCGCTCGGATCTTCTGCTGTTTCACCCCAGCGGCCATGGTTTCTGTGAGGAACTTGCCTGCATTACAACAACTGTGTGAGTGTGATGGTGCTTTACCTCCATTGTGAAATAATTCATGCCGACGTGTTGTGGCACTTTTGGTCCATAAACCCGTCCCTCTGATGTCCGAAAGAGAGCGAGCACTGTAATAGGTTTCCATATAAAAGCTTCCTCTCTGATCTAAAACAGAAAGAAAAACATGTCATCTGGAAATGAAAGACCTGTTTTAATCGAGCGCTACACTCTTGTGTCAATGTGTGTGTTTTTCAAACCATATTTTTTTAATGAGTTCTACTTTTTCACAATTATACTTTCAATTCACCTGTATTCCTCTCACATTAAGTTTTATATTTCCCAGACAATTTATTTTTTCCTTATCAAAATCAATTTATTCCTGTAATCTTCCAAAGCAAGCGAAGCCTTGCCAGCGGTAAACCTGGAACGAACTGAGAAGAACAGGACTGCAGAAACCTGAACTGAGCCCAAAATAAAGAGACCTAATAGAATATTGGTTTATAGTGAGATATCTCCATAAAGCTTACATTGTATTCATTTTATTCGTTTTAATGACGGTGTTTCCCCTCACACAGACACTGGGCTGGACGGATGACTTGTCTTACTCCGCACACCTCACACAGACCAACAAATTATACTTTTTCTGACCAAAAATGTTGTACAGTTTCTTATGTCAGTGGTAGGATTTTCACACCAAAGAAGAAGACTCATTTTTCTCACACTTTTTCTTCACCATATCTTCTCTCTCCCGCTGCTTCGTCTCACGTGAACCCATTTTCATGTGTTTCTGCCACACAGCGTCGTCGTGCTGCATTTTTCATAGAGACATGCTTCTAGACCTTCACACTGGGCAATAAATCTATGAATTATAGAATAAACTGACAAATAAAACTAGCAAAGCCATCTCACTGTTATTTTTTCCCCCCTTCTGATGAGTAGAGAGAAGAGAGACTTGTGTTCTGGATGCCTAACCTGAGTCATATGGACGATGTGGTGGACGGGTCTCTGCTCAGTGTGCTGGATCCACTCTGTTCGCTTTGTGCTTCCTCCAAACACTTGAAGTGCATCTTCGTCTGCTTACATGATCCTTCTCACTTTTATCTTCGTCAGCGAGCGCGCTGAGTGAAAAGACTGAATGCGGCTCATTATTTCTCATTTAGTGACTTGAATCACTGAGTCCACATTCATGCTATGTGATCCACCAAGCCCATTCGGTGAGCTCCTGCAGCCTCATTCTGTTTTCCCGTCGTCATACTTTGAAGCCCATTTTTTACCTGTTTGGTTAGATAATCGAATGGACCTCATCTCTTCTCACCAAGCATGTTTTTCTTCTTCTTTTCACAGATGACTCACCCTACCACTGTTTATCTCAAGGTTTATGTCGTCTGACAAATAACACTGCTCTTTACTGCACTGTAACTAAAATCAACTTTGCATGAAACTTCTATTCATCAACCTGAATGGTGTATTCATTGTGAATTGATAAAAGAATATTACTGCTATGAAACTTCTTTAGTTGTGTTTTGACAGATTTTCAGGTGTTTGATCACAACATTGAAAAGAAGTGTCTTGAAAAACAGTGAAAAGCTTCTTATTTTCTAGTGTGTCAGTAAACAAAGAGTAAACTCACTTTCTCACGTCTGTGGGAAGAAAAAACAGCTGTGCGATTTAGCGTTAGCTGCATGTGTCTACGAGGAAGAAGTTGTGCAGCTAATTAAAATGCAGAGACCCTGCAGCAGGACGGCCTTTCGTACAAAGCATCTGGGAGACCGGGGTCAAGGCCCGGCTGCTCCTCCTTCAGCCTTTATATAAGTGACTGTCAAAAAAGCGTTAGACAGACAGAGAATCAGGAACACGCTGTGCCAGATAAGCTTGTTTGCTGATGTAACCACACAAAAGAAGATGCTGTTGTCTCATTTAATGGGTGATTGTTGTTGTCACAGTTTGGAAAGAGAGCATTTTACTCAGACTATTTATGTAACTTTTTTTTTCTTTCCTCACGTTTTGATCATGATGTTAAATACCCTGCATGTTGGACAGCAGACTGCTTACAAGTGATTAATTCAATTGAATTAGCAGCAACAGTTTCAGCTGCTTGGTTCATGCATGAATCTCAGTGACACTGTTGGGTCCGATTTATCGCTCCATCACTCAGTGTCATGCTGTCTGTGTCACTGTCTGTCACGCTGAACAGAGGCGGCGGCGGCGCCGCCATGCTGACAGGGTTTACCTGATGACAGAGAAGTCGCATATAAATCAGTTGTGCCACTGCTACAATAAGATCAGTGACACATTTTATTTTGTTTTGGTTTCCATTGTGAAGCAGCTGCTTTGGCTGCACTGCGCAATAAGTCTGGATTTCCCCTTGATGGAAATGGGTGAAAATCTTCCACTGTAAGCGCACGCTTGTCCTCACCGTCGGCGGGGGCGTCGCGTTGATGGGGTGAGCCATTACGTGCAGGCTCGCTTTAGGCCCATGTTTTCTGCAAACTGTTTGGGCTGTGCGCTGCTCGTCCCGATGCCTGGCGCTCCCCAGA
>JAUESE010000092.1:9144725-9164179 GCA_032274725.1 Malacoctenus triangulatus
GTGTGTGTGTGTGTGTGTGTGTGTGTGTGTGTGTGTGTGTGTGTGTGTGTGTGTGTGTGTGTGTGTGTGTAAAGAGCTGCATCAATACTTGATACAAGTCGTTTGTAACACATCCACGTGACTGAAGCCATTACATGTTCATCCGGGGCATGTACTATTTTTACCCGCATCGTAGGAACATAAATGTGTTTACCCAGTCACATCGTGGGGCCGTACCTCCTTTTTCAGCGCAGAAATCCCGATAACATAAATCTTTTAACTTTATGAACTTCCGCATGAGGTCTTGCTATAAGCTTAAAGTGAGGTCAGGCGAGGCGAGGCGAGGCAGAGTTATATTTTAGGTGGGGATTTCCCAAAGCTGCACTGTGGTGCAATGGCGTGCACTCATGCCTCAATGCGAGAAGACCCCGTTTCAACTCTAGGCCCACGTTCTCTGTGTGCAAGGTTTTCTCTGATGCTTTTAATTCCGCAGTCATGCATGTGTGGTCATTTGGTGATCAGTGGATGATGGATGGATTTTTGTAGTTTTATCTCATGAATGCACATCTGTGTAATGTCAATGCAAAGTCATTTCTAGTGATGGGAACACAAAGTGTGTCAGTGCATGTTTAGAATGAGAGAATGTGATCAAAGACAGAAAAACAGTTTATTTTAAAGGTGCTTGTAAAACTTCTTGGAAGTCGTCAGTCTGGTAATGGACCTCGTCCCGTCTCCTGTGTGTTCCCTCTGATGAGGCCGGCCGTTATCTTGCCAGCGGAGACCAAACACTGTGTTGGGCGGATTGATCCCAGGTGCGGCGTGTCTTAGCAGGGTTCCAGCAGGCTTGGAGGAGACCGGCCGCGGATGATTATGTACAATCACAGTAATAAATGAGCTGAGAAACTAGTTGTCACAGTGGCAAAATCGATAAATCCATATGGAGAGAGAAAAAGAGGAGTGTCAGAAAGAGGGACGGATAGATGAGGAGAGTGGATGAATGACCAGATGATATATAGTCATCATTGACAGGAGCAACCGGTTCAATGCTCCAAAAAGTTCCATTCTCAGAGTCTGACTGGCTTTTGCCATTTACTTATTGGGCTCTTAGCTTGGCAGGTTTGATCTGTGGCAGTGAATGAAAGCAAAGCGGGGGTCTCGCGCCTGCCACAAAGATCAATGGGGGGTGGGGGCGCTGATGAGGGATTGGGAAACGAAACAGTACTCTCGTGAACAACACTGCTGAGTAAAGTTAAGGAGGATTGTGGAAGATAGATAAAACTGTCCAAATAAAAGTCAGACCAAAAAACAGTTTCAACAATGTCATTTTTAATCTTTATTTCTTCTTTTGAAAAACTTTAAAAATGACAATAAACACTTATTTTTTTTAATCTTTTAACTCGCCAATAAGAGGTGATCCAGTTAATACATGCTATTGTTTTGTGTCAGACTGTTGTGCACACTGGTGAGTTTTAATTCAACCCTTTTTTGAAGCATTTCCATTTTTTAATTTTGCATTCAGAAGCTGGTCACAATCCAATGCAACACCAAGCTCGACGTTTAGTGGAGGAATCCAAATCTGCTGTCTCAATTCTAATAACAAGAGGAATCCTCAGATGTATAAATACAGCAGGAAAAGGAGCCATATGTCCCAATCTTTCCTCATGACTGACCTGCATCTTTACTGTAACGTACATCACCTCACTCTCCACTGTGTGCATTCCAGTGTAGCTCAAGTAACCATATCCAGCAACCGCACTGAGAGCTGGAAGGTTTTTTTTTAATGAATTCCTATAGGAAGCCTGAGAGAGGAGTGTCAGACAGATGGCTCACACTGTAATTGGTCTCTTCATTTGCATGTGCGTGCCTCTCTCCTTTTTTAAAGAGGGCAAAAGTCCCAAAATCACTGGAATTTAGGTGCTCAACTGAGGGGGGGGGGTGTTGTCACACACCTAATAATACGATGATAAGACGCTAATGCTTGAATCAACGGGCACTGACACGGTAAAAGATGAGAGATTAGGGGTGGCAGATCGGCGCTCTGTGTGACATTCACTCACCGTTCTCTTTGAGTATTTGCACTGCAATATGTTTGCAATGTAGCAGCAGCACGTTTGGGGGGCTTTTTTTCCTAATTGCTCACTTCGGTGAAAAAGATCAACTTGATCCAGGACTTAAAGAAACCTTCACAAGGATAATAGAAAAGACGATGACATTAAAGCAGCTGTCAAAAAAGAGATTAGGTTTATTGTCTTACTGTGATTTGTATTATAATTGAGACTCATAGATTTTACATACATTAAGATTGTTTTACCATGGAAACCAATCTAATTGTTTGTACTGAAAAGGGTGTGTTTTGCAGAGCTTTTTGGTGTGTGTGTATATGCTGTTCATGCTGCTGCTTAATACATCGGTTATCAGCATTAGGTAATATAACACCCACAGGCATTTTTCCGTACGAGTTTACAGCCAATAAAGTGAGTTTTTTGGCCACAAGCAGAAAAGTAATCATCCATTATGCACAACATTTGTTCTATTTATGCATTCCCTGCTGTATTCACTGTTAATGTTGACATCAACTATTCAGGTTTTCTGTGTTTTTACGATACTCATCCTGCAGTTCAGCTCAGGGCAGACTCAGTCAAAGCAGGAGTGTAGCTCCTGTCTGTGTGGTTTACCAGACGAGGGTGCGCCACCGTGCATGGGGGTGGGTTGTCAGATTTGCCCGGCTTGATAAATAAAACCACGTGTACATTATTAACTCAGCCACATGTTCTGTTTATCTGCGCGTGCATGTCCCTGAGAGTGGGACTCCGTGATGATGGGAGTCGCCCGAGTCACCGCGCTGATTGTAGAGAAAGGCTCGTCCTATTAATTCTGCTCTCTGTGTTAAATTACATATCGACCCTCAGTCAGACGGCACATGGATGCAAAATCCTGTCCATCAATCCACAGCAGGGCTTTCATTTTGCCGGGGGGGCTGTGCTCATTTGCACACAGAACATTGGATGCTCTGCACATGAGCCTCACGAGACACCAGGAAGTCTGTTTTGTGCTTGATGAAATGTGTTGATTGTAATTACCTGATTTTAGTCCATGCTCTCTATTTACACTGTTGCTTGCGCTTGTGAGGTTGCGAACAACAGCAGTTCTGAATGCGGCCTTGTTCATTCTTTCGTCTCTGCGCCCCAAACAAAAGCAATTGAATTTTTTAGATTAGAATGTCGTTTAGCCAGGAAAGGTTGTGTTTTGCCAGGATAATCATCCTCTTTTGTGAAATAAATTAGTCACACTAATCTTGAAGTTCTTTAAGATGCATATTGCTAAAGTTGTAAGTAGTGGTATGGCATGGGCAATTTATTTGAGCAATAATTTGTTTACACACTGTGACACTGTGGGGATCCACAGCTCTTAATGATGAGAACCGAGTCTCCATAACCGAAGCATTGAACTTTAAAGACTGAGGTTGAGCTGAGGATAATGGCTGGGTTGTTAATGACTGTGACTCAGTGCAATGTCGTCTGAGGTGATGGAAACAAGGCTGTATGATTTGTCCTGCTGCAGCCCGGAATCGCGAGCTTGTCTTGATGCAGATTCGCTGTTGTAGCTGCTGCACTCCACTGGCTTCTTCTATCAAAAGATGTCGACTGCATTGTATCTCTCTGAAGCTCCTAATGGAACTGTCTTTTCGTTCAATTCAAAAATTCATGTTTAGCTCCGAGGGTTTCTCAGTAAACACCCCGACTCCTTCAGCGTCACCTCTGTCAGAGTCACTCTCACACAGGCTTGTCAGCCTGTTTCTTTAAGAGGTGATCAAAGAGGTTGCTCGCGATGCTGCCGCTGGCAACAACAGTCAGACTACACAGCGCACGAATTATCATACTCCACTGCATGTGTGATTTTTTCGAACCGTTTTCCAAATTGCATGAAAGTTTTGTTTTTAGACAACATTTGCAATTGTTTGCTCCGTCTTCCCAGGGTGGCAGCGTGGGGGGGTGTTGTTGTTGACCCTCCTTTTCGTTTCCTTCTCATGCTTCCATTAATCATTAATCGCTGCAGTGAGCCGAGTGGATACTTCATTGCACTTTATTCAATGTGATATTAGAATATTGTCTTCGCTGATGCATCCAGTAAATCCATATCATGACACCGAACACTCTCCACACCACCCACGTCTGATGTAAAGACCAATTAGAGGCATTAAAAAGGCACTCACTGAGACTCCATCCATTATTCTGCATCTGTTTGCCTGCAATGTCTAATGAGTGTGCGTGCGTGCGTCAAGCGTACGTGCCTGGTTTGTGGTGCAATGATCGCATCAAAGACAGTGACATGTAACACCGCTAACACATAAATCTCCCCTGTTATCATTCAGGATAGCTGTGCACGAGTTCTCTTGTTCCGGGGGGCCAATAAAGAGATAAAGAACTACAACAGCCAGACCGCTTTCCAGGTTCGTCTTCTATCCTGCTGCCACTGCACATCTCTGTGCCTCACCTCTGTTATGTTTACATGAAAGTGAAAGTCTTGAGTTATGAATTATCAGGTTGCTGTTATGTGACCCTTTTTAAGATTATCCAAGTACCAGTCACATCGTGTAATCTGCTTTACTACAGTTACAATCACACATTCCTTCTTTATAGGTTTCAAATTGAACTGATAGTCATTTAGTTTGTTAATTTGCCAGAAATTACCTTCTTTGTGTCTATATTTGTTTAAAAACATGTTGCCACATATTGGACTTTATACTCTATAATGTTTGCCTGACAAATACGTTTTTTTAAAGAATCCTTTAATTGCAATCATTGCCCGCTGTTGATGGTGCAGTCGATGTTATTAAATGTTAACTAACACAGTGAGTTGGTTTAAGGGAGAGTACTCTAAACTTTTTCTACTTTTACATTTAGTTGTAAAGATATATGTTTGTCTTTCACTAGTTTTTATTACTCTTTATGCCTCTGCTGAAAGTTAAACACTGAGTGTGAACAGTGTGAATGCAGAGAAAGTGTTTATTGCTGAAGGGAAAAGCATAAGCAGCGTGATGACTCCTGCCCACACAGGGTTATGGTTGTTGTCTCGCCTTTCTGCTTGATGAAGTTCATGTGAAATTGACACTGACACAGATTTCCTGTGCAGAAAAAAAAATGTAATTTGTTTGTACACAATGAAGGTTGAGCCGTACAGCTTCCAAAACTCTCCACTCGCACTGTTTGTCCAAATTCACTACAACAGAGAGCTTCATTTGTGAATTATTTATGAGGACAGTGAAGATGAGAAAAATTCAATTCACTTGTGATCGTTTTTTGTCTTTCTTTGTGAGGTTCTAGTTCAGTGCTCATATTTTCCGATATTGGACCTTTTATTTACTTCCAGGTGGCCATTATAGCAGGAAACTTCGATCTGGCAGAAATCATTAAGGTCCACAAAGCATCAGATGTTGGTAAGTCAACGGCAGTGATTATGTTTCCATCCATCAACTGCTGGTTTAAATGTGATTGTCCAGTCTGTGGGACACTGGAGGGGATCTGGATGAAGGGAGAGCGGGAAACATGTTTGTGGTTGTGATGTTTTGATGGTGAGTTATCTGGAGAAGGTTTTCAGTGTTTGTTGGATCCCTGCAGAGTTTGGCAGTTTCTCTGTGAAGTCGCACACAGGAAAACTCTGCCATCTGGTGTGGGCTCGAAGTAATATCCCACGCTTTCAACTGTGCTATGCAAATAGAGTCAGTGATCCTCTGTATCAATCTAGAGTATGATTTAAAACATGTCATCACATGATTTTGTATTTTTTTTTACAAATGATGCACAATATACAAGTCTAAACAATAGTCTATTTTGATTTTCTTGTGCAGTTGTTTTTCAATTCACAAGTGTTAAGTATGTAGTGATACTATGCTCAGGTTGCTTCTCACCTTTCTTTGCATGTGATTATTATTTGTTATGAAGAAATGTTTGGATTTCATTGAAGAATTAATGCATTACAATGTGATTAAACTTACGAAAATGACCATAATTAAAGTTAACATAATGTGAGAGTCACATTTATCTCACCAGCTCACAGTAGACAAACTGTCTTAACTGTACAGTTAAGAAAACAAACATTATGTGATTAGTCAGAAATTTAGAGTGGGCGTGGTCAATGCAGGAAAACTTATAATCTTGACAAATCTGTTCTCTTTTCCTCTTGAGTTTGAAATGTACAACTAAGCAAACTTTTTTTTTTTGCTCTTGACACCTCAGGTAAACAAATCTAGCTGTTCTTGCTGTTGACTTCATAATTTTCCTGTCTTAATGTTTTATTTAATGACTCTGCTGCCGGAGTTTTCAGGTTTCGATGTTGTCGTCCTCTCTCAGTGCCTTTCAGGGAGACCCCCTCCTACACCAACCGTCGACGCGTGATACCTGGCACCCTGCCCTCACCTCGCTCTTTGCTCCGCTCCGCGAGCGACAACAACCTGAACGGAGACCACGACCACATTCACGGTCCACCGCCACGAGAAGTGCGTGGTCGCCCGGGTCACTCGCCCGTCCCCTCATTGCGCAGTCTGCCAGCATTCGGGCAACAACACAGCAGCCTCGGAGAAGTAAGTCATGTGAACAGGTGCTTAAATCTGACTTGAAATTATTGAACAGTTTTTCTTATTTTAAAACCAAGAGTCACTTCAAAGGTAGCGTGTAATTTTTAATGACTACACATACGCTCTCAGTAATTATATATGTAAAAAGGCTCAGACAGGTATAATCTATGATTTACCGTGCAAAGAAACAAACACAGTTAAACACGACAGTAATTTGGTTATTCAGTTTAATTTGTTGAATAATTTGAAGGCTAGTGAACACATCACTGATCACTGTGTAAATATATTCTTGACATTTCTGAATGAATGAATAAATCGCCCTGCAGGTGCCCGCAAACTAGCAGGTGCCAACCATCACTGATTCCCTTTGTCTCAGAAGGAACCATCAAACTATCTGAGGCTCACTTGTACTCCACCGTGTCCCTTCAGATGGAACTCATGGAAAAATGACCAAACATAGTGATCGATGCAGGCGGTGGAGTTTTGTTTGAGACAGTTCACGATCCTTCCCAAATAAAGCGCTTGCGTTTTCCTGCGCCCTCTGTCAGAGTCGTCATGGGGAGATCCCTGACAGCAGTCTCCAGAGCACCGGCAGCTCCAGGTCTTCTCATTCCCGCTCGCCTTCGCTACATCACTTACATGAAGAGGAAAAGCCAGTTCCCAGGCGCTCCCACAGCCACGGCTACCCACATGGACATGGTCCTCGTGGAAGACTGAGGTCAGTAGCATTTTCTAGACGCTCACATCAACTGTTTTCACATCTGTTTGTTTTGAGGAATAATCAGCATTGTAAGATCCCACGAGGGCTTCATAACGTCTTTCTTCCTGCTCCTTATTAATGCTTCGTACTTGACAATCTCGACAGCTATTCATTCTGAATAGATAATCTGTGATTGGCCTCCTTCTCTGATATTTACACCTAATTTTGAGCTTCAAAAATTCCCATGTGATGCGTCTGAATCACTTGTTAGTCACCAGGCAGTTTTCAGCATCTTCGTCCATCTGCTACCGTCTGCTCCCGGTGATAAACATGACATAACATCAATCAGTGCAGAATCTTGTTTATTTATTTATACGGCAATCTCTGGCACATATGAAAGTCATCTTGCTGTCAAAATTGCGCTTGTAACCTTGCCCAGATAAGTCATCTATATCAGTCCAAAACTGAGGATTCAATCTGAAAATGTATGTTAATAAATTGGTATCAGATTTATAGTGACAGGCTGAACACAGATTTATATGAGGACTGTTATAATTGCGTTTGGTGGAGTCCGTATGTGGCCCGTGCTCCCGTCAGCATGTCTGTGGGCGCGATGTGTAAACAACAGGCCGGTTTAGGTAGCGAGACTTGGACCTCAAGGGCAAATGATATGCTTGAAGATGAGTGGTTGCACAAGGAACCATGTTTTATGTGGCCATGTGCACTTGCAGTCTGGAGACAGACAGATGGAACGGGCTAATAATGATCACCACTGGGCCCAATTGAAGACTGCCAATCTGTGTGTGCGACTGTCAGTTTGTGTATGAGGCCCAGAGACACGGTGGATACAGTCTGAAATTAGAGCTATGAGTAATGTCACTGGATGAGCCGCTCGGTTCAAAACAGCTTGTCAGGCGATTGATACATAAATCCACAGATGTAGTTGTGCTGCCGGGTGCTGGAACAAATCTCCTCCCCTGTACACCGAACCATTAGACAAACCGCACAGTAAAGTAGGGCTCTGATCACATCTCGGAGCAAAAGATTAAACTGGTTTACGGACACTCGGTTTGTTAAGCTTTTTATTATGGTCATATGTCAGCATGAGATCACCTACGTACGGCACACACCTAATGTGATTCCTCGATGCCGCACACTGTGTGTGGCGGTGTGTGTGTGTTTGTGGGGAACAGTCTGATGTCTGACAGGGGAATTGCATTACACACACTGCTGCAGCTGTACTCCTCTCTCCTCTAATACTCTCCTGTCACTTTACTCCATCCATCAAAGCCTCTCTCTCACATGCACATGGCTACGTGCACATCCTTTTTTTTTTCTGTGTTCTTTCATTAAAATACCCACATAAGCACATGCACATCCGACTGTGGTGTACAGCCATGAAAACCACAACATCCTTGTGTGCATCTTGAATATAGTAAATGAGACAGAACCCAATTACATGTTTTAGTCTATTCATAGAGTAAGACTGTATTGGTGAATCACCCTCGTCCTATTTTATTACCATAGTAAATGTGTTGTCCTCACCTATACACACATCGCTCTGGCTTTTTTCACCATCATGCAAGCTCATGCTTTGCTTTGTCACTGTACTTCTGTATAAGGTCGATTTTGCAGAGGAAAAAAGAAAAAGCCGGAGTCGACGGAAGTGAAATGAAAATGAAGGATGGCATTGTTTAGAGTGTCTGCTGTGTCCTGGCCTGAATGGCCTTCTGTACAGAGGGAGCTGAGACCTTGTTCTTCACTGTGCATTACCCTTACACAATGTATTAAAGTGAGGAGAATATATAAAAAGCCCAAAATGAGCAGCTGGTCTCTATAGCCAGAACCTGCACCCAAGTGAGACTGATGCTGTCCTTGAATATCTTCTCTGTAATATTTCTCCCTCCCGCTCTCTGTTTCCCTCTCTGACCTTCTGTTTATGCCCATGGTAACTCTAGAGGCATTATGGGTGCCAGGGGAGTGTGAAATTAGCTTGGCCGGTCAACAGCCCGCCCAACGGCAGACTCCAGCAAGTTCCTGTGGAACTCGCCATCACTTACTCCACCCTGGACACGTGTTTGGCTGCCAGGGCCAGGCCTGTGGAAAGTTTAGATAGAGACAATAGAAAGGCTACATGTAGGTCAGACAGGCTCATGCAGATCAACTTAAAACAGAGCGAGAAACCGAAGCCACAATGGGAGATTAACTTTGATAAGTGCCGACATAACAATCAATCTTCCTGATTCAGTGGAGTGAAGGATCAGACACTGTGCTTGGTGGTAATGTGATCAAAACACCAGTTTTCTCCCAGAACAAAGCAAATTCACCAGTGTCAGGGGAGGCTAATTGGCTACTTACCATGTTGTGCTGTCAATACAAAGCGCTAATTAATCTTTAGAGGGGCATTGTCTTGACAGTGTCAGTGTCACAAATTGTTGTATTAAACTGTGTATTGTTGAAAATTTGTCTGGCAGCCAGATTTCATGAGCGAGTTCGTGTTTATTTTGTAATTGAGCTGAACATACTGGAGGTGTGACTCTTGTTTCAATGAAGAAAAGGTAAACATCGGGGAAAACGACTGTGAAATCAGCATTTCACCGGTTTCCATTTATGAAAACATTTGTGGCGTACCACCAAAGTGGCTTTGAATCAAAGTCGGACATGTTAAACCTTCTCCTGGGCTTCTGTGGACGTGGGATCAAGTATTTCTGATATTTATTTTCATTTCAAATAAAAATCAAATCACTTTTTCTCACATCTTCTTCACAACTTCTATGCCTCCTTCCTCAGCTTTAGTCACACCAGTGGCTGCTGGTGGGAAGATTATTCATGCCGTCTTAACACAACCAAAGGGCTGAGATACACAGAAAAAAAATGTGGAGTTTATGGAGGGGACGAGGACGAGGAGAATCGAGTTTCTTTTTGTTTACCTTTGGAGAATTGAAACTTCGGAAAGAGCACACAGGGGAAGTGGTATTGATCACCGCTGGTGATCTCTCCGTGATCTTCTAAATGCTTTTACTCTCCTGTTTAAAACACTAAAAACGTCTGTGTAAGTCTGTTAATAAGCCTACGTGTTTCAGGCAGAATAGATTACAATGTGTGGCTTTTTGGAAAGATATTTTGTAATTCTGATCGACTGGTAAATATGATGTAACTATCATACGTTGTTTCCTTGCTCAAAGTACCCAAAGCGCTTTCCAGCATGCTGACTCTCCTTCTGGTAGTCAGCGTAGCAGCTCGATACTCACGGGAGCCTCAGTTGTTGTTCTTGCCAGCCACATCCTCCAGCTTTTCTGCAGGAGATTTGAAGGCATTCCCAGGCCAGACTGGATATGTAACGCCCCCAGCGTGTTCCTGCTCTGCTTCAGGGCCTCCCCCAGTTTGATGTGCCCATAAGGTGTTCCTCCGAACTCTTTCTGCATATCTTAATCGTTCACCTTGCCCCTGAGGGTGAGCCCAGAAGCCCTGTGAAAGAAACTAATTTTGCTTGCTTGCTTATGGTCGGCTCCCAGAGCTCATGACCAAAGGTGAGAGTTGGGACGCTGTGAAAACCACATTTTCAGGCTCAGGAACCTTTTTACCGTGACGGTGCAGCATAAGACCTGCTGTACATCACTGCAGGTGCCACATTGATATGACCTGTCAATCTTTTATGCTGCGTTTCTGCCTTACAAGTGTACAAGACCTGACAGATTCTTGAAATTGTCCGGATCAGTTGAAAGTGAATTGTTTATCACTCCGAAGCTCGTTTTCAGCTTGGCCAAGACAAAGACTGGCCCTATGTGTTCTCTTTGAAAACCTGCAAGAGCACTTGGAAGAACATTGTTGGAAATATCACCAACAAGTTTCAGCTTGAGCTTCTTCAAACCTTTCCACCTTCTATTGACTCTTTAAGACAAAAAAGATCTGAACTATATGGTTTGTTCCTCTGAGCTCCTTCCCTCTCTGAAACAGAGGTGCTGTGAAAACCTACGATTGCTGTCTGTGCACAAACAGATCAGCCACTTGCAACCTTTAGATTTGCTGCCAAAGGAGCAGAGTCCATATTCTGCCCCCACTTTGACACCCATAAACACTCCTACTTTGGGGAAGAAAACGAATGAGAGAGAGCGTATATTCATTCATGTGTAGCAAAGCAAGGACAGACTGATGATCATTAGGATGCAAAGTGTGATGCTGATTAGCCTATGACTGTGTTTATAATGAGCTCATCTCACCTTAGAGAGCTGGGCTATTTGAGGCAAAAGCCATTTACCCGAAAAGATGAGGTAAAAGAAAAATGCTTCAGCGATGCAGCTTAGTTTGATAGCATCACTGAAATGGCATTGAATGACATTTGCAGGTGCGTCTTAAGATTGATGCAGATTTTTCAAACACATAACTGAAGTGAGGCATCTAAGAGTTCCTGTCTGCTAAAATGTTCCTGGTGGCCTAATTGATCATCATGAAGCGTCGACATATTTGCTCAAAATATGCCTGCACATTATTATTTTGTTTATAGCCTTTAAGTCTGTGCATTTGTATGTATGTCTTTTTATGAATGACTCTTGCTTTTTTAACTATGAGACCTTCGGTGAAACACACCTGCAAATCCTTGTTTTACATGTTGGTCAGTCAAACCATGACATTCGGTGCGGTTAATATAATTAAACCTGTGTGACAAACGTAATGATGATTAGGAATCATATTTAAATTATTGCACTATATTAGCAAACATCAACAAAGATCCACTTGAGGCTGCAGTCGTTCTGAAGTTGGTCTGTTTTGATTTTTGTAAACATGCTGCAACATGAACATTCATGTGGACCATGTGCAGAATCGTGTTGCGACAATCTGATTATATGAAACTGGGAAGTGAAGCACAGGTCAACGTGTATCGTGTTTCATGTGTTTCAATGCAAATCATTTATACCAAACTGACCACTCATATTACAGACTATCGGCACATTTGTCAGTTGTATTTTTTCTCCCTTTTATTGACAGTTGCCATCGTTACAGAGGCAGGGCTGGTGTCCTTGGAAACGATTGGCGCTTTTATAATAGACTCCATTAGAAGTTTTTGTGTGTGTGTGTGTGTGTGTGTGTGTGTGTGTGTGTGTGTGTAATTGGTCTTACATCTGTATCTTGTTGGGGCTGCTGTTAATGAGACACAGGGAAAGATAAGGTGACGTCTGAATTCATGGAGGAAGGCTCCCGGTTGAAACGAATCCACTGGACATTTGATCATTACATGCAGGGAAAAACTTTAAAAAAACATCTGGCTTAGTTTAAAATTAATTTGTAGATCAGACAGTTGTGATACTTTCTACACATATTTTCATTTTTTAATCAACAAAACTGAAAGACTGGTTTATTCATTCAAAGTAAGTACAGCTCTGTGTAAAGGCAGGAACACTATTTTATCTGTCTGTAGAAAAAATGAGAAGTAAATGACAAACTTAAAAAAATGACAAACAGTAAAAAGAGTCTGGTTGTTTTCTTTTGTTTTACTCATTTCCAAAGGCATTTTAAAGCTTACTGATAGATTGTAAAATATATAATCTAGAGTAATATATGTGTCATGGAAATTATTCATAAATTTATCAAGAGGAAGCAAATCTTGCATAAAGCAATAAAAGTGATTGTAATCAGTATAACAAAGGACCATTAGGTATGACTGTTTATTCTGTGATTTTGGACACAAATTGTCAAGTTGAAGCCTCGATCTGTGAAAGAATAACAAGTCATTAAAGCATAGAAGAGAACAGAAACCAGTTCTCTTTCCAAAACACGGACAACATGTGTCTGCCCAGCTATCATCGGCTCAATTTGAGGGAGCAGCTGGGGTCAGACTGTGTATGTAACCTCACAGTAGGTGTGCTGGATGGGAGGATTATGTACCTGGAGGAGGCAGATTTCAGTCAGTGAAATGGATATCCTGTTAGAAAAAAATTCTTTCCTTTTTTTTTATTGTTTTACATCCGTGTCATCTTGACATTGTCTCATTTCCTTGGATCTCCAGCCCCTCGACCACACCGCTGTGTGTGCGACTGATGTTCAGTGCTGGAGACTCAGACATTAACATGCGGCAGCCATCTCGGCCCCTCAGTCCCTGCGGTAATTGGAAAGCCGTCAACAAGCCGTTGTTTCGAGGGGGGGGGCACAAAAAAAGAGAGGCTCTGTGAGACGGGGAGAGCAAGAAAAGCAATAGAGAGAGTTGGGGGTGAGAAAGGCACAAATAAGGCTTGAAATGAGGAAAGAGGGGGAGAAGGAAGGACGGAGGAGGAAGGGGGAGAGGGCACAGTGGACTAAATTCAGGTGAAAGGAAGAATGAAAGCTGACTGATAAGATATAATGAGGGAAAACTAGCCAGGAAGTGAACGAGACTAATGGCAGACAAATGAAAGGATTGTATATGTTGAAGAGAGCAGCATCAATGTCTCTGCTCATGGCATCATAAAACCACTTGTTACAGTCAAAATAAACCCACATGCAAATGATTCCCAAATCAGATAAATCAAGAGAAAATACACATCCAACTGATGAATGTGTAATCAAAATGCAAGTGTTCCACATGCATTGATTTGATGCACACTGAAAACAAATGCTCAAGGGGAGGCTGTGACAACACAAGCAGCAAAACGATGCTGAATGTAACTTACAGAGCAGAGGCAAATTGGTGATGAATGAAGACTAGGCGGAGCTCTGCTGCTGCTGCTGTTGTATTAGAATTCACCACCAGAGAGAGAGAGAGAGAGAGAGAGAGAGAAGGAAGGAGAGGCAATGAAGATGCAGTACAAAGGAGGAGAATGAAGATGCACTGCGAAGAAATGTTAAGAAGGAGAGGGATAAGAGGGTGAAATGGAAGCAGGAGAGTGACAGAGTGAAGGAGGGGATTCAAGGCGAAGAGAAAGAGGGAGGAGCGACAATTAAACCAAATGGGCTGGAGCTTTTTGCCCCCCGCCCCACTGCACACAAGCACACACACACGCACACATACACAAACTCTCCCAGCCTGCCTCGGGGAGCCATGGCGCATGCACGCTCCCAAGCAGACAGGCAGGAGGAGATCAATCGTGCTCTGGGACCAGCGTGTATGTGTGTGTCAGCAATGTGTTAGCGACATGCTGGTGGTGGCGTATGCCATGGTAGTGGAGGTGCAGCGATAGCCGGAGCGGAGGGGGCTGTCTGTGTATGTGCCTGTGTGCACGGCTAGGATGCACATAGAGGGCTTGTGGTGTGTGAGTGTGAGCGAGCCGTCAAAGGGGAGGGGAGCCACGGAGCGCAGCAGCAGCAGCAGCAGCAGCAGTAGCAGCAGCAGCGGCGGCGGCATTGCCAGAGTGTGTGTGAGTGTGTGTGAGCGAGCGTGTATGTGTGAGGGGTGGAGGGGAGAGGAGAGGCAGACGCGGCGGGACTCCCGGGAGAGGGAGCGGGAGTTGGGGAGCAGACCCAGCCTCTCTCCTCCACAGCAGGAGCACCAGGACCCAAGGACAAGGCAAGATCTGTAGCCCAGCCCGGAGCTTCTGGACCTGGGGACAGACGAGGGATTTCTGTCCCTCTGTGGAGGCGACTTCAGCTGGAGCCCAAACTCAGGATGTGTTTGACTAAGGGGGGCTTGTGGACGGATCATACAGACCAACTCAAAGGAGGGAACAGTGGAGCTCCTCTTATCATTACTCATTTCTGCTTCCACCTCGATTAGGATGCGAGGCAGCGGGGAAAGATAGGAGGTGCAAGGGAGCAAGAAGGATATTGTCTTTGCTATTAAGGAAGGAGGAGAGGGAATAAGAAGAGGAGGAGGCGAGAGAGTGGCCGGGAGGAGTGTGTTCTCCTCCCATGACTCTCCCATGGAACACTGACTATTGACTGTTGATTGGCAGGTACTGAGGCTTGTTCATGAATCCCTCCCTGGCCACCATAACATCCAGGGGGTGTCACCAGGTTGCTGTCCCGCTGTCGACCATGTCGGTGACCACAGGCTTCAGCTACCACCTCCCTGGAATCACCACAGTAACTTATGTGTTTGTTTACAGCCCTGGTTCAGTGCAGCGAGACCCAAGCCCACCTCATCACACCCCTCCAGCACTGACAGGCCCCCGTGGGCCCAAACGGAAACTCTACAGCGCCGTCCCAGGACGTACCTTCATCGTCGTCAAGCCCTACACACCACAGGGGGAGGGAGAGATCCAGCTCAACCGTGGAGAGCGGGTCAAAGGTAGGTTGTCTCAGATGATTTGTGTTCCTTCTGGGTGCTATTTTTTGCCCCTCACTTAAACCGACTGCTGTCCCCACTAATATATGTGAAACGTGCTGTGGAATACTCTTTCATGCCATGTCAGCACCTTTCCATCATCACCACGTGTGATGTTCAGGATCACAGGAGAAATCCGTGACTACGTGTGGTTTGCATGTGTGTAAATGTCGGGTTCGTTCCAGAAGGGGAAAAAGGAAACATCTCGACACTGTCACACTTCTCGGATACAAAAAAACCCATCATTCTTCCAGCACTCCTCTGGCTGCAAAGCACTTATGTAATCTCAACCTGGAAGTCCTTCCAGTGGCATTTGAGCTCGACATTGTGAACTATCATCTCATTGACTTTGTAAATGTGCTTTAAATGTGCTGTTTTCTGCTTTACTCGGAGGTGCCGTGGCTTTGCTTTTATGTGTTTGTGTGTGTGTGCTCTTGTCTCCATCCATGCTTCACTCAAGACTATGACTGTAATGACCTAGAAGGTAAACTTCATAAAATTCTTCTCACCCTGTATCTCTCCCACACACCTCAGTGTGTCAACCCTCCACCTACCGTGTAGCAATTAGTTCCTGGCCCTGTTTGAATCCACTCGAGATTTGTGTACAATCTCAGTATAAATCTGTGATTACCTCAAGGAGAGGGCATGCAAATTCAAACAGGGTCCCGTGTGCTTTTGGTTGTTGGTATGCATACATATAGTGTGTTCCTCCTCCTTTACGAGAGTGCCCCCACCCTCTTTACCCTGCACACTGGCCTTTCTCCCTCCTCTTATCACCTGTCCACAGACACCTAGCTCCACATTGACCCCACACCCTACATCCTGCCACTTCACATACATCACCATGGATTAACCCCACATTAGCGTAATGGAAACAGTTCCCTCATGTCCTTAGAAAAGAAAGAGAGGGAAGAGAGAGAGAGAGCGAGAGAGAGGGAAAAGAGAGAGAGACAGAGAGAGAGAGAGAGAGAGAGAGAGAGAGAGAGAGAGAGAGAGAGAGAGAGAGAGAGAGAGATCCAATTTCTTCAGGCTACGCTATCAGTGGTATTGACCAGGCCTGGCCAGTTTCTATCGGTGTTCCTTTTCTGTCAATCTGGGGAAATCAGAGAGCAATGGAGTGGGCCGAGAAGGGCTTCACATATTCACTGGGCTCTGGTGCTGTTTGTGTGTTTGTGTGTGTGTGTGTGTGTGTGTGTGTGTGTGTGTTTGTTTGGGGTGCAAGAGCATAAATGAATGAATATCTGTGCAGTAAATAGCCCGTGGATATGGCTATGTAGAGTGGGTGCGTGCACGCTGTGTGGGCTGTTTTCCATGTTGATGCTTTTAGCACAGGACCTCTTGACACAAAGGCGAGGAGCCGCTGTTATCTTCACCCTCTCCTTTGTCATAATCACAACTGCGAAACACACGCTCAGATCTGTGTATTCCTCCTAAAGTACAGCAGGTCAAAATGAAAGGATTGCAGGTTGGAATTCGGGTTGTTATTTCTCAACACACCTTTTTAGATTTGTGAGACTTCTTTTATTTATTTATTTTTTCCTTTTTCAGACTCTGTCTCTGCTTTTGTATCTGTGTATATTGTACGAGCACCGCGGACACTTTTCTCTGTATGCTATCAACTTTTTTTTCCCCTTTTTTTTTATTTCTCTTCATAGTTCAGCCAAACAGCACTCAATGGGCATTTTTTTTTCAATCAAATACTTCAGATAAAATGCGCTTGCCAATCCTTGAGAGGTATGTATGCGTGCAGTTGTGCGCCGCGGCGTCCACGTTTTTATGGGAAAGGAGCAGCTGTCTGTGTGCATCCGAGGGAGCCCGCAGACATGTGTGTGGCAAAACAGTGGAATGAAAAGGGTAAATGCGATGTGATTGGTACCTGTGGGCGACAGAAAGAACTCAATTTCCAATACAGCAGCTGAATGCAGCCAATCAGTGCTGGGCTGTTGTGTGTAATGGCTCCGGCGCCTTCGGGGGCTGAATTCTGCAGGAAAACAACCCTGCTGGAGCTTCACTACCTTCACTTTCCTGAGATGCCCACAAACATGCGCACAGACGCACACACACACACACACAAACACACCATGGAATTGGTGGTGTAACGGCACCACATGAAAGGGAAGCTGTCCTCACTGAAACCCGGTTAGTCGACACTTTTTGCAGATGAGGTGAAGCGTTTAATGGACGAGATAAATTGGCCTATAAAGTTTAAAAGTCTTTGCACATTGGACACACGTGCAAATGATGCCTTTCTGTGTTTTGATCAGGCATCCCTGCTAGAAAGCAGGATTACACTATAAAATTGACACATTCCTCGTAATGACAGGCCGCATTTTTTGCCGACTCAGAGCGTGCGAGAACATGTTTTTTTTGACTATCAACGACGCACGCTTGAGATTTAACTTCAAGCAGAGTCAATTTCCAATTGGCAAATGATTGCTGAAATCATTCCAAAACACTTTTTGTAGATTTGGGGGTAAAACAAAGCTGTTGATACTCAAGTTTCTTGGGAAACCACCTGCCTGATTGATTGATTTCTAAAAACATGAAGTTAAAGAGTGTTTTTTTTTTTTAAAACTATTGTTCAGACAAGAACAGCTTGTTGCTACAAGCCTATCGAGGGCACTGATTGGAGGGGAGACAGAAAATGGGGGAGGGGAGAAACGGGGGGGTAAGGTACAAAACCAAAGCGTGCATTGTGGTCCACGTGTTCACTGACCGGAGTTCTCGTCCACCCTCTCCTCCACCGTGTGCTCCTTCTGGTGGACCCACTCGCTGTTGCACTTGAAGTAGATCTGGGTGGCGGGCGTGGCTTTGCAGTACAGGTTGACGGGCTTGTTCTTGACGATGTAGGCCTCCTCGGGCTCCATCAGGAACACGGGCAGCGGCTCGGGAGGGTCCGAGGGGAAGGTCTCCGGCAGCTCCCCGAGTCCAATGAATTCGTCGTCCACTACGGGGGGGCAACGAGGAGGCGGAGGGGAGGAGGGAGAGAGAGGGAGAGAAAATGCAAGAAAAAAGAGGAAGGGAAGAGTTGGGGGAGGGAGAAAAAAAAAGAGACAAGAGACAATGGGACAGTATTATAACCGCAGTCTTTGCGTGGGATTATCCGTTCGCAGAGCACACAGTGAAATCCCTATCATTTGATATTTTGAAATGTTTACACAAGAGTATTTTCGGGCGCAGGAAAATTCTGGGATTCCTCTCAGGCAATGAGGCAGCGTGGATTTACAGCGAGTGGCCCTCGCCTGGTTCTAGCCACAGTCGGCGACAGGCTGAGGAAGCAGCCAGGCAGGCACGGCCAATAATGAGAGGCAGAGTTCAGAGGTTGGCTCTGAGGAGCTGAAGTTATAAGCTGATCGAGCCGTGTCTCCCATATTCTCTCGTGCGCCCCCCCCTTTCTCTTTGCCTTTGTCACTCTTTCTCACACACACACACACATACACACACGCAGCACATCTAATGACCTCAGGCTTTTGGCCCAGTTTGTGCCATTCCTCGGATACTTCTGCAGTAGACAGATACGCTTCCCTGTAATTACAACTCTCTTTCATCTCACTGTCTTAAATCACACACACACACACACACACACACACACACACACACACACACACACATGTGTGTACGTGCGCACACAAACATGAACAAAATGCTCACTCTGGCACAAATATATGGGCCCGCACGCCCACAAGCGAGCACAGCTAACTTTCGAACTCTTTGAAGAAAGGAGGATGAAGCCTATTCGCCACCCCATTTGTCACCTCCAGAACTGTTCTATTCTTACCATCGAACCGGTAGACATCAATTATTCACAAGTGTGAAAGAAAGAAGGCTGGGTAATAGAGACAGAGATACAGTGGGGGGGAAACAGAAGGTGAGGCAGACGAGAGGGGGGAGCGCGCGGAGAGAGACGGCGGAGAGTCACTCCGCCAGACAGACACAGATTGAGACATCGCAATCGAGTCGGGCAGACG
>JAUESE010000092.1:9229367-9241613 GCA_032274725.1 Malacoctenus triangulatus
TGCATTAGATACTTTAATTGTTTCTATTTCTTTATGAGAAGGGCAAAACAACAAACAAAACAAATGTCGTGTTGAACAACAGCCAAACACACTGAGTAGCAAAAATTAGCAATATTAAAGGCCTGCAGTTAGGAAATAAACTACGATTTAGAAATCAAATGCCAAACACGGCCACAAAAAAGCAAAATTTAAATAATACAAAATTGATAATTGAGACAGAACGAACTAGCAAAAACAAACAAAAAAAATAGGACAATAACAGAGATAAAATGGGTGCTGAGATGGACTGTGGTCCTCAGGGGGCGTCGTTGTTGCTGCAGGCCCTTGTGATGTGCCTGCAGCTGTTGAAAGTTTCTCTCGAACTGGCCTTGAGGACCTTCATCAGGGATGTGAGACTCCCCATCTCCTCTTGAGGGCGCTGTTGCACGAAGGCAGAAAACGCACTGTACAAACGTGTCCTTCATATTTCAGGCAAGCACAGACGTTTTGTTCATTGTGCGAGCAGTCTGTCTCACCCTTGTGAGCGCCCGCATCAGCCGGTGCAGCACTGCATCTTCTCTGTGAGGACACAGGCTGGTCACTGTGCTCACACAGCTCAGCAGACAAAAGATGGTGTGTCTCTGCGCCTGCAATGATGTCACATGGAAAGCAGCAAGTGTTACAACTCCAGGGAAGAGATGGAGAGCGACTTACACTTCAACACTTTTCTCTCTTTTGTTTTTACCTTTTTCAGAGGACTGAGAGGCTTCTTGTTGCTCATCCCAACACTCAGCTTTTCGACGTCCTCAGCACTCAGAACAGGATCCTGCATGAGTTTGAAGAAATCAAACAGGGAGTGATATTTCACAACAGACTGTGGAATTAAAGGAATTAAAGGAAAAAAATCAACTGTCCTCTCACCCTCAACTTCTCCAGCCAGGTCCACAGCAGGCAGCAGAGGACGTGAGGGTCCAGCTCAGTGACGAGCAGGGCCCAGCCACAGTCACTGCTGTTCAGCTCCTCCTGTTACAGAGGGAAGTGGTACCATTGATTTAGTTGCATGTGGCATTCATTTTGTGGAGCATTTTTTTGCTCTTCCACAGAAGTGAGGGGCCGCACAGAGACGTGGTGGTGGTGGGCACTCTCGTGTCACAGCTTGAGGATCCTGGGTTCAGAACCCTTTCTGTGCAAAGTTTGCAGGTTCTCCATTTGTGTACATTTGTGTTTTCTCAGTGTAAAAACAAGCTTCAGGTCAATCGGTGATGAAGAAGTGTCAAAAGGTGTCCTTACCTGCAGTAGAGCAGACCTCTGCAGGACGGCCTCCCCTGGGGGGCCGTAGTCTGACATGGCTTTAGCTACAGAACGGGCCATCGAGGTTGAACCTGGCTTATGCTGACTTCTGCAGAGCTGTGAGACAGAGTTCAGATTGGCATAAAGCATCTAATTCCTAATTTCCACTAATTTCCCCCCCAGTAAGAGAAACTCACCTCGATGTTGGAGCTGTACTTGAGGAGAGTCTTTTTAGCAGCACATCTGGATCTTTTAACGCAGTTGCTGCTTGTTTTTGTGTTGGCTGCTGGGAGATGGAGAGTACTGGGTTCCTGTTTGGCAGTCTGGTGCTCTGTGGTGTGGGCGGTGTGGACCGGACTGACGGGCAGATCAGCTCTGATCAGGTCCTGGACACACCAGTGTTTCTCGCTCCCGAGTCCATAGGCACAGTATGGACTCAGGTCCTTCAGGACACAATGCAGCAAAGTGAGAAGAAAGCTCTCCGACTGCTCCCATCATTCAGTGGACATCCGTCGTCTCACACTCGGAGCTCTCACCTCGTTCACGGTGATCTTGCTGAGGTCGGAGTCGCTGTAGCTCCTCTTGTCCAGCAGCACTTCCCTCTTCCTCTCCAGGAAGCCCAGCGGTTCGTCCCACGACGACACCGACCCTGAGCCTGTCCACGAGCCCCGACGGCTTTCCCTCAGCAGGGGGAGGTACTGTTTGGCCACCAGCGTCTCTTTCACGGTACTGCTGAGCGCCCTCAGCGCTGCCCTCTTCTCCAGCTCAGCGTTGACCTCTGGAGGAGAGGGAAGCCCCAGAGCCAAGCAGGAGATGTGTGCACAGAGCAGGTACACCACCTAGTCATGTGATCAGCAGGAATCAGGGAGGAAAAGAAGGTGAGTGACCTCCCAGCACGCAGGTGTTTGTCTTAGACAAGCGGAGAGGTGCAGTGTAATGTGTGAGTCCTGACCTTGGGGGTGTGTCTGAGTCTGCGGGCCTCCTGGCCGTGCAGTAATAGTGCCTGTCGGTTCAGGTAGTGCTGCAGGGTGAACGGCGCTCCGTGCCTCAGGCCCAGATCTGGGTACTGAACCAGCTGCGTGCCCAGCAGGCGGGCAAAGTCAAACACCTGGCTTATCTGCGCCCGGGTTTGGATGGAACGAGGGCGCTTGATCCGCACAAAGTGGACAGCTTCACTTGGGCTGATGCGCAAAGTGTAAATCAGGTAACAGGCGATCAGGACACCTGTCACGAAGCCAGAACCACACACACAGCGTGAACAGAGAGGCCATGCAACGAGCTGCCCGACAGGACGTCCAGCCACACTCACCTGTCCTCCCCAGGCCTGCGTGGCAGTGCACGGCCACCCTGCCTTCCTTCACTGCAAAGGCCAGAACCTTCACCGCGTCAGTCACACCAACCAGAGACGACACTCCAAAATCTGGCATCCCAAAGTTGTAAAAGAAAACTGCAGAAGGAAAGTTTTATACATATGAATATACTGATGTTCTTGGTGTGTAACATAAAGTCAGTTAATTCAGTTTAGCTCACTGCTTGCTGTTAGTAATGCAGTGCAGTGTGTTCTTTGGACATGATCTGTGTACTTGTTGCTCCACTGCTACAAATCACAACCGTATTTTACACAGTCCAGCTGATGTCGCTTCAGCAAATACAATGAGTGTTGGGTTCAATAGTGCATCTGAGATTGTTGGTCTGTCAAAGGTCAAACTCTCACTCTCATTGTCCATAAAAATCTGTGGAGAGTACGTGAAACCGCTCAGTGGGTCCAGAGGTGGTCCGCAGTGAGCATGTTCCCCCGGGAGCTGCATGTTGATGACTGATTTAATGTTTAACCTGGAAAAAATGTTTCAAAAAAGACACAACAAAGAAGTTAAAAAAAATCTAAAGAGCTAATGTTTTTGTGGTTTCTTTAGGAAAACTTATCAGAATTTGTCTTTTTAAATGCAATCACATGTAATAAAGTTCATAACTCCTAAACATGGCACATAAACACATAATACAGAAATACAGTGGAATAATGCTGACCGGGGATTACCTGTGAAATTGGTCTATGATGTTGTACTTCTCTATTAGATGATTGGACGGTCGTGCCATGGCGATTATATCATCTGTCACCCTGAGATATAAAGAAAATCATCATTCTCAGTGTTATAAATTACGTTTGTCACCTTTTCACAGAAACTTCTTATTTTAGAAACAGTCAGAAGCTGATTTGCAGTAAAGAAATCAGTTACAGATACTGAGGTTCTACTGATGTGGTTGTAAGACCCTCCCAACAGAGCTATGGGGGTCTACAGCCATGTGGTCCCACCAGGAGGAGAAAAGGCCTCGAATGACTTGCTGGTTCAACTTCCAGCACGTCGGTCCCTCATAGCGACAGTCCACGCCCCCGCAGGCCAGCAGACAGAGCAGCTTGGGTGGGATGGCCTTCACCAGGTTCTCCCTGGCCTGGGAATAGGCCGGCCGTGGAACCGGTATGTGCGAGGTAAACGTCTGCATCGTCCTGCAGTGGAAACCCCCCAAAATCAGGTGCATGAATGAAGAGGGAACCTTCTTGTAAGTGCTCTTTTGTGTGACCTGCATATTGTCCAGTATTTTTCTGCATATTTACATTACAATACAAGAGGTCTGGGGAAAATCACACACAGTCGTCTATGCAAACAGGATTTTGTTATTGTTAATGAACTCAAACGTGATTTGAGACTCACCCTTCTGATAATGATGCACAGTGAAGCCGTTACTCCCATTTAATGTCTTTTCAAACTCGACGTGCGCTGCACTCAGAAACAAAGGCGGTCCGTTTCAGCCTGCAGGAATCCCATGTGCTCCTCCATGTCGAGCCACCATGAAGATACACACCAACAAAACTGAGTGATGACCCAGCTTCACTAATCCTGATTAGCTGTCATAAATACATTAGAACAGACTCTCACGCACCACCGCAAGCCAATTATATAATGCTTATGCCTTCAGATAAAAACACTGTGGACGTCCTAATTACTTTCAGATGAAGCTCCGCACATGATTTCACTGCGACACTTTGAAACTGAACAGAAAACCTTTTTTTAAACAATGTGGTGTGAATGATTTTGATCTCATCTAATAACTTATTGGCATAAATGTGTCTGAACCGATACAATTGGAAGATAAATTGTTGAAGTTTTTTGTTCAAATAAATTTTCCTCAAATCCATAATTTCACTTTGCAACAATTTCATCTCCTGTGACAAAGTTTGGCAGAAAACTGCTTTGCATGCATGACTTTATCTGCTGAGCTGCAGTAAGCCACATCCTGCCTGCAGATGGCGCTCTGAATGATGCTTCTTCCTCTAAAACTAACTAGATAGTGTTGCTGAGATGATGAGGTGGTTACACCTGGTAGAAATTTTGACGGGTGAAAGACTAGGTCATGTTTTCATGGAATACACTGTGTTAAAAGACTGTATGAACAGAAAGAGAGTGTGGGTACTGTGGGACGAGCTTTCAGAGATGAAAATACACCAACCAGATTCAGAGGACAAAGTTCGACTTTTGTGATAAATCTCAGATCGTGACTTGTTCCAAAAACACCTCATTCCCTGTTTTCCTCAGAGGAAGTGCCAGATGAGTCAGTATTTTTGTTTTAGAAGAATTAAAAGCTTAAGCTTTCATGACGACATAAAAAATAAAACTGTTGGCTGCTGTCAACAGAGGAGAGTCCAAAACACGTTTGGTTTTTTTTCCACTGGCTTTATTTAAGTTGGAATGTAAACCCAAATAAATTCACGGGCAGGTGTGTTACGTGTCCTAAGAGGGGGTAAAATAATTATAAGAATATAGTACAGACAACACAATGAACTCAGCACAACGCACTGCCACAAAAAAAAAACCAAGAACAAAAAAAGACAACCAAAAAATAAGCAACTTTTCTATGTTGAAAGGAGACTGGTTATGTGTCAACACTGAAAAGAGGCTTCCTTCCTTTTTTAAAGGTAAAAAGGTTTGCTGAGATTGGATAGAACGGCAATGCTTTTTTTTTTAAACTCAATTTCGTAATCGATTTAAAGAGAGGACAGGAAGCAGAGTGAGGATATATCACAAAGGTTTCAACAGAATAAATTGCTGGCTGACAGCGCTGGTAAAGAAAGCCTTCTATATCTCACTGCAGTGACTCTGTCGCACCACAGCGAACAACACGGCACAAAGTCAGAAGCCTTATTGCATAATTTCATCTTGCAGAACCAAGTGTTCACAAAAAAAGAGGGGGGGGGGGGGTTGATTCATAGATGTGATAAAGAAAAGACTGCTCAGATTTGTGCAAAAAGGGACCAGAAGGCACATTGTTCCTTTTTGGACACATGTTGATTCCGCACGGCTAACAGAGACCCCCACAGCTTTACTGCGTGAGCCACAGGCCTCTGCACAATGACTTGTCATCAGTATGAGGACCGAGAAGGGAGGAGCAAAGGGTCAGGTCTGCGAGGGAGTCGAATATCCACCAGGGGGGCTCTGGAGATTAACAGACTGTGTCGGCCTACAAAGTGTCCTCCACCAAAGCTCTGGGGTTTTGTTGTCATATCCCATCAAAAACCGGCTCCAAAAAAAGCTACGAGTAAGTCCAGGAATTACATAAATACTCAATTTTTCGCAAAAGCAGCCTCAACATGAGTGTAACTGTTACACAGAAAAACAACTCCTTTACTGTGCTCACCGTTTCCATTATTTCTTACTGGTCATTTGCTCGTGTGTAAATACAAATTATTTCCATGCAAAAGGTCTGAGGAGAAAAGTTTCAGAAGATAATTAAGAAGAAGAGAAGAAGTGAAAATATAAGCTATTGGAGTTTCCCAAACATTGTATTGTCCACCAGCTTTGTCCTGCTTGGTCACATTGGTGCTGGAAGACCAGATGTTTCTGGAGCGAGTGTGTCGGCCTTCTCCTCTGTCCTGCGGCGTTCAGTCTCTCTGCCACCCGAGCAAACCTTCATCCTTTATTTGGACAGTTCCAAGGATAGCCAATCAAGTCCTTCATACAGCCCGGTGCCCTGTGTGGCGCAGGTTGCATGAACCTGCCACTGTGGATTGCAGAGCACAAGGCACGAGGGTGAGAAGAACATCAGAGGAGCTCCACACAGCTTAAAGGTCTGAAGATGTCTCGACTGAGTGCACTTACTTTCCTGCTGCGGCATGCAGTGGTGAGGCCCAGCTTGGTCGTCAGCTCAGCGACTGGTAAGGCGTTGGGAAGGTCCTGTTTGTTCGCAAACACCAGCAACACTGCATCTTTCAACTCCTCTTCCTGCAGCTGGAGGAGCAGGAACAGATTCTCAGTGGTCAGCTCAGCAGACAAAGTAACACACTCGCATGACTTGTCACATCAAATAGAGACAAAGGCTCAATTCAAACATGAACTATTTTGAACTGTATGAAAACTAAAAATACAATGCAGCATCCGCTCTGCTGAAGGCCGTCATGGCTGGAGAGCGTCAGGAAGAGGAAATGTTTGACCTCCTCTGAACTGCTGTTGAACTCGCTCATCAGCTTGGATGAAACATTCAGGTCTGACTGGGTGATTTTTATTTTTTTTTTTTATTAGCTGCACTTCTATGCTAGCAGAATTCACTGTCCTGCTGCAGCCATCATTTTCTCTGGAGCCGAAGCTGGCCACCTGCTTGACAGACGTCCTCCTCAATGACACCGAGACACTGTTGCTGTTCTCAGGTTTTTATGACACAATAAATAAAACATTTGCCTTTTGTGTCACTAACATTTTCATTGTGGAGTGTCAGGCTGCTGCTGGCTCGATTTCATTGAGCTGTCAGAGTAAAGGAGCATCTAAACCGTTAACATTCTACTTTAAACGCCCACCTTGACATTCTAATCCTTTTTAAGTGTGTTTCATGCCAATTTAATTTAGAATCACATGCTTGCATTGAGACCGTCTCTAAACAAGGCAGTTAAAACGTGATAACTGGGGTGCTGGTTCATTGTTTGGTTGAATGACTCAGTGGAGGTCAAGGTTTTTAAACGGCAAATTTGAAATCAACATGAAAGAATATTTATTTTCAGATCGTCACATTGCGATGCGTTATGGAGAAAGTCCATTCATCACAATCGTCATCACAATGACGTACAACACCACCAATATGAGCACATCAGTACCTACCATCTTTGCAAGTTCCTCTGCAGCTTCGTCAATTCTTTCTCTGTCATTACTGTCCACAACATAGATGAGTCCCTGCAAGTGGAGGAGGAGTCAGGAAATACACATATGAGCATTTATTCTTAGAGATGGAATTGATGAGGACAGGAAGACAAGCTGTGACCAAACTGAAACTGATACTTTTCAGTCCAAAATTTGAAAAAACTCCAAATTGAAAAATGAAGTATATCATGAGAATGCTCACAGTCATACCTGCGTGTTCTGGAAGTAATGTCTCCAAAGGGGTCTGATCTTATCCTGGCCGCCCACGTCCCAAACGGTGAAACTGATATTTTTATATTCTACCGTTTCCACATTGAAACCTTCAAAAAGACAGAAAAAGAGGACAGTTGTGACCGATGCCAAAGAAAACACCACGAAACAAGAACTGCAACAGAAACATGAACAAACGATGGGAGTTGGTCTCTTACCGATAGTTGGGATAGTGGTTACGATTTCACCGAGCTTCAGTTTGTACAGGACAGTCGTTTTTCCTGCCGCATCGAGACCAACTACAGAGAAATAGAATGTAAGAATAAGCTGCTAATCCCCCAACAAGCCATTTGCAACAGGTCTAATCAACACACACCAGAGGACTTGCAATAGATAACACGAGACTGAAAGCCAATTATCTACATGAACACAGCTCACCAACAAATTCTAAAAGCAAATAAAAAAGGTTCGAAAGAAGAAAAAAGAATATAATCCTAGAAATATTTGATATTTCTGAAAACAAATAAAAATTTCCAGCTCTTAACATACAAACAAAATGTTTATACAAAAAAAGAGTCTGCAGAAAGATGCAATTTGTGTTGTCTGCCTGAAAGGAACTTAATTATAGTTGTACTGGATGTAATTTTTCAAAAGTGTGTCAAACGTGCTGAATAATAAATAAACTTAATGTGAGTTACACAAGAGATCGGAGTGACGTTTCCATGGTGTTGGGCAGGTCTTGCAGTACACTGAACTACCGCTAGAGGAGCTCGTGCCCCCAAGAAGGGAAAAGACACGAGTAGCTAACATGTCACTTCCTATCTGTTCTGAAACAAAGGTGGAAATTTGAGAAACTTCCAAAAGAAATTACTCAACTATGGAGCGTCACTCGACAGTTGTTAGCCAACAACACGTTGACCAACCAGGAAAAGTAGAAACCGTCTCAATATTTGTTTTTGTTTCTTCAATTAGGGATTATCACCAAACACCTCGTTCGATCAGCAGTTAAAAGAGTAATAATAAACTCTCGTATGAATAGAAGTCTGTAGCTGTTGCAATTGAAAACTTTATCAGACATTAACGTGTATCACAAGAGGTTAAATGGCGCTTACGAGTAGATGTTGCTAGCTGGAAAAAAAGGTTTGACGGCGACAAAAAAAAGCTAAAACACGGTTTGAAACTCAAATGCTATTCTAACTACAATCTACGCTTTTTCAAAATATTTTCCCAAAATCCAAACCTGTAAACTAAGAGACAAATAGACGTAGAAACACCCCCTGAAAAGTCGAGAAGTTGGCGGATCGTTATCTCCCGTTAGCATAACACCGGCTTCCACTCACCCATCAAAATCCTCATCTGCGTCTTACTGAAGAGCCGCCCGAAGATGGAGGAGATGGTGAGCCCCATGTCTGCCTGGACGCGTTTCAATCTGCCCAACAACCGGCCACGTTCGCCCCAGAAAGGACAGTTTTACTCGGACGCGTCTGCTCTGATTTCCACACAGCACCGCTCTGCCGACTGCCACGTCCGGGCCAACGTGGAAGGCATGACGTCAAGGGTTTGAAGCAACTTTATTGACCACACGAACGCCGGCAGGAAACACCGGAACTGAGAGGGAGTTGTATTTATCATCCATGGTAAAAGCATTTTACACGCATATACATGTATTTTGATGACAAACATGTAATATTTAGCAGGTTTTTTCTTTGACATTGCTACTTCTCCTTTACATTTTGACTTTTAAGCATCCCTGATAGTTTCAGACATGCTTCAGGTTAGTTATGGCATTTTTCTGAAGTTTAGCGTTCACTTTAATCTGTTTTAATCTATTTTAATCAGACTTAACTGTAATTTTGAATCACCTGCAGAAAAAAACAGCAGTGATTTTGACAATGAACCTCGAAGCTTTTAAATGTATGTTATATTATGTCCCTCGTGCTCAGTGAGGTGACAGGTTAAATCCTGCATGATCACTTAAAGTCAGCTTGTTCACTATGACCACTGATGCCTTTCTTTGTGGAATCCAAACACAAGTTTGCAATTTTGCTTCTGGTTCCCACACTGACCATCCTCCTCAGCTCCTCCATATGCAGCAGTATATACAGTACACCCAGTGTGTGTGTTGCTTATAAGTGTCCACAACATTCAGAGGGAATAATGGGACATCCTCAAATCACTCTGACAGGTCAAACATCCAGCAGTCTTGTCGTCCAGCTTCTCAGTCGCACTGGTTCCTGAACACAATCACCCAAACAAGGTGGGAAAGAACATTAGACAGAAGAAAATGCCAATTATTTTCTTTGGTCTGATGGCATTAGAAGGCAAAACACACAACCTACAGACTGATGAGTGATCAGTACAAAACGTTGAGAGGCGAAATTGAGAAAAAAAAACACTTATTCACCAGGGTAAATATATATTAGGGAAACATAGATTTGTTTGATTTATTCAACTCATTGTTTTTGAATAAGCTTAAACCCGAGGGGACAGGCAAACACACAAAATATTAAGATTGTGACCTTTTGGACAGTAATGCCTTTCATTCTGCTAAATTGAATAGATAATAGTAATCCACGCTTTCCACCACTAGGTGTCCCTTTAGCTCTTAGATCCATTTTCTACACAGAAAACACACCAGACAGTGATTTAACTTTGTTACGTGTTGCTGGAATTCAACAGAACGTTTTAGACTCACTTGTCTTCATAGTTCCCTGTTGTCTCATGTTCACAGCAGGCAAATATTTCAAGGAAGTCAGAACCAATGAAATGCCAGACTGTTAATTTATTATGTGGTGCCAGCAGGGTAAAAAAAACACCAAAAGTACTTGGAAAATCCATTTTCCTTGTCGTACCAGTTTCCTGGGTGCTTCCTATTCCTTGAAAAGGGAGTTTTTAGGTGTCCTCATTGTGTTTGGGATTCCCACTGGAAGAATGAGGGCGTTGCACTCACCTGTGTAACTGAATACTCACAAGCATGAGAGCACGTTCAAAGGTGGAGTCAAAACAGAGGCACATGACAAAGAGGAGGACTTTATGTCACAGGTGTGCTCTCAAAGAGAGGCGCAGGCTGGTCCAGCGGTCAGTGACAGGAGCACAGCGTGGACGGGAGTGTGTGTGTGGCGTCGGGATAACCGGATGATCACCATGGTTCTCCAGGGCACACTGACCGCACAGCAGGTGGGCCTGAGCTGACCAGCTGGTGTCCTCAGTGAAACCTTGAAGGGAAATATCAAACATCTGCTTCTGTTAACGCGCCCGAATGATGTCTTTCAGATTGACGTCCTCTCCAATGTCTACATAGCTGTGCTCACTCCCAGGTAATGTACCCCCCCGAATCACGTTAAGGCCTTTGCATTCAGTTACATGTACAAGTAGTGTTGTTAAAAAAACACATTAAAAGTACTGAGTGCTTCTAGAAAAAAATCCTGAAAACCTAAGATTATGTAACTTAAAAGCAATGCTTTGCTTTGTTAAACACTGACATGTGATGTGATGTAAGATACATGATACAATCATAAAGAAAGAAATGTAAAACACTGAATCTGTTTGTTACTTTTTAGAACAAACATGTTCGTTCAGTGAGCTTCAAAAATGAAAATGTTTTCAATCTTGATTCAAATTATGGGTGTCAGTACAGCTACTGAACCACTGCTTGAATTGTAATCATTTACAAGTAAAAATTTGGTTGTTAAAGAGCATTCAAGTAAAAATACAATATAGTCTCTCAGAAGTACTCGTCCAAGTTACTCTTCATCTGTGGTTTGTACTGTCAGAAACAGCTACTTGATCCAAATTCTCTTTCAGAGAATATTAAAGTTATTGGACACAAAATTGATTAAATGTTTGATTATTAATACTGTGGACATGCTGATATTTACGTATGACATCATTGTGACAAAGGAGTTTGCAAATCATGCTTACATACAAGTAAAGTTTCATATTCAAATGTAAGACTTGTGAAGCATTCAAAAATCCTTCTTCTTGACTTTGGTTTAAAAAAACATTTGTAATTTGGTGCCTACACTCCGGATCGCGATTATATAATCACTTTCATGTGTGTCGGGACAAGATGTGCACAACCTGCCAGGCAACATAGCAAGAATAGACGTGCAGGATCTGCTCTGAATTCCGGCAGAACTTTCAGCCGTAAAGAAACCCATTGTGGTCTGATTGGGCTGAGAACTTACGTCATATCGTTCCAGCTTTTTGACTCTGCTCCTTTGTGAACAAGCTTTCTGCTTTCGCTTTTATATTAAGACAGAAGTAAGTGAGACTATTAGGAAGACGGCAGAGAGGTCAAGGAAAAATGTTCTCCTTTGTGCTTTTAGTGAGTTTCTATGGAGTCGGCTCAGAGTTAAGATTCGACGTGGGTGCCGTTTTACTGCTTTTGTACAGGAGTCACATGCGTCTGAGATAAGCTGCGCTTCAAACAAAGAATCCACCGTCTTTACTGACACATGTGCAGTAAATGTGTTTTTCTTCTGCGATAAATTACTTTCTGTCCCAATTATTCCTAACACACACACACACACACACACACACACACACACACACACACACACACACACACACACACACACACACACAC
>JAUESE010000092.1:9410057-9427336 GCA_032274725.1 Malacoctenus triangulatus
ATGGGGAGCAAGCTGGTTGGCATCGTCACCTCCAGAGACATCGATTTTCTGTCAGAAAAGGACCATGACAGACCCCTAGAAGAGGTGTGTGTGTGTGTGCGTTTGTGTGTGTGTGTGTGTGTCTGTGTGTGCGTGTGTGTGTGTGTGTGTGTGCGTGTGTGCGTGCCTGCGTGCGTGTGTGTATGTGAACGTATCACTTGAAATATTTGGATGGATATGATGACACACTATTTATTGGTGACTCTCTGGTCCAGGCAATGACGAAGAGGGAAGATCTTGTTGTTGCTCCAGCTGGAGTCACACTGAAAGAGGCTAACGATATACTGCAGCGAAGTAAAAAAGGTAAACCTTTAACGAAATGACACTGCTGCGATAAGTTGCCCGGCCTTTCCATTTAAACCTGTGGCGAACTGATTTCCTCAGGTAAGCTGCCCATTGTGAATGACAGCGACGAGCTGGTTGCTATTATTGCCAGGACCGACCTAAAGAAGAACAGAGATTACCCTCTGGCCTCCAAGGACTCCCGCAAACAGCTCCTGTGCGGGGCTGCGATCGGTACCCGGGAAGATGATAAATACAGGCTGGACCTGCTCATGCAGGCAGGAGTAGACGTGGTTGTCCTGGTGAGTTCTGGCTGGAGTATAATAATATAGATATGAAAAATATCCAACCTACTGTGTTTCACATGACATCCAGTGTGCGTTTCATTTCTCACTGGACTCACAGGACTCTTCCCAAGGAAACTCAGTGTATCAGATCAACATGATCAACTACATCAAACAGAAATATCCAGAGTTGCAGGTAGTGGGAGGAAACGGTGAGCCCACCTTCTTCTTTGAGAGCTTTATTTGGCATTCTTCTTCTATAAAAACTCACACCTCATCCTGTTGTCTAAACAAGTCTCCCTTTTTTCCATCTCTACTGTCCTCTAGTGGTGACAGCTGCACAGGCTAAAAACCTCATTGACGCTGGCGTGGATGCTCTGAGAGTGGGGATGGGATGTGGCTCTATTTGCATCACCCAGGAAGGTAAATGGATTTTCACAAAGTGAAAGAAACATGCATCTAAAATGGCAGCAAAACTGCTTTGTTTAAACATGTATGGAAAGAGAGGGAGATTGCAGAAATCACCACGAAAAAAACAGCAGGAATAAAAATGCACAAACTGTAGTTCCATTGAAAATCTTTCACAATAATCTTTCTTCTACTTGTTTTCCTCAGTGATGGCTTGTGGGCGGCCTCAAGGTACTTCAGTTTACAAGGTTGCAGAGTACGCCAGACGTTTCGGAGTGCCCGTAATTGCAGACGGAGGCATTCAAACGGTCGGCCACGTGGTAAAAGCTCTCGCTCTGGGAGCATCAACGGGTAAAGAGAGAGACAATTTCCCTCAATATCCTGAAGCCACTTTAATCTCTCATTTCTTGTAAGAATTTCTTTCCAAGATAAAACACTTGATTTTTGTATCGTTTTAACGTCAATTTTTGGACCGGCCCATTGAAATTGATTTTTCCAACATTTTGTCCCCCGTGTTTTTCTCAGTGATGATGGGTTCATTACTTGCGGCGACCACTGAGGCTCCGGGAGAGTATTTTTTCTCAGATGGAGTGCGCCTGAAAAAGTACAGAGGAATGGGCTCTTTGGATGCCATGGAGAAAAATAACAGCCAGAAACGTTACTTCAGGTGGGGGGGCGGGGGGTTACAAGATGCCCCTTAAATTGTCAATCATTACCGAGATATGGGCGGTCACAGCATGCCATTTACGACTCATCTGTTCCTTTGTGTGCCTTCATGTGCTCAGTGAGGGGGATAAGGTGAAGGTGGCTCAAGGAGTTTCAGGATCAGTACAAGATAAAGGCTCCATCCATAAGTTTGTCCCCTACTTGATCGCTGGGATCCAACATGGCTGTCAGGATATCGGAGCCAAGAGTTTGTCCATTTTACGGTGCGTGTGAAGGTGTTTCACTGGAAGCTGTTTTGCTCACCGGACACATGTGGCAGAATCTGAACTGAGGGTTTTGGTCTCAGGTCGATGATGTACTCCGGGGAGTTGAAGTTTGAGAAGAGGACCATGTCTGCTCAGATGGAGGGGGGCGTCCACGGCCTCCACTCGTACGTCACCTTCACACTCATTCATCGAAGCTTCATCTTAATCTCTGTGTTTTCTTTGGTTTCCTCTTTTTTACTGTCAGAACATTTTGCAGCTTCTGACGTGTTATTGTGAGACATCACCATTTTCTTTTTATCTTTTGATAAGTACTCTATAAATGCAGTGATTCTAAGCTATTGTGTCTTCAAGATTCATTTGCATTCAGAGCTGTGTCGGTGATATTGTTCCACCTTGTGGGATTTATCTTGTTAGTGGCATCAAAACTGTCTTCTCTCTTTTTTCCTTACTCATGCAATCATTATAGATATTCTTTTGTGCCATGTAAGTACATCCACACAGGTATCATCTCCCCATGTTCTCCTTTCTTTTGTGTATTTCATGCCAGAAACTACCTTGTTGTTATGAAATGTTTCACTTACGTTCGTCCCCTCTCGTTTCTTTATATATTTTTTTCTACCTGTAGTTACGAGAAGCGGCTTTACTGAGGCAGGAGGAAAAGGAAACCCCAGAGCAGGACCGAATGTCCCAGCCCCTGCAGCTCTGAGCAGATGCTCCGGACGTACGTGATGAAGCTACCAAACACAACTTCTTTAGCCGATCCATACACAGTTTTCTGTGGATCTCTCTGTTCCTCATACATATTCCCGATCACTGCAAAGGCGACAACGTCAAAGCCAAGGGCTTAGAAATGATCACACTCCTGACCGTGAACTCTTATCTATCTTTATTTATTTAAGGTCAAGGTACAGAGAAATTCTTGTTATTGACTTTTGCTTAACCATCTTGATAAGCAAAGGCATGACCAACAGAGGTTAAGCTTATCACCTCTGCTGTGTAAGGGAGTGAACTGCCCCTGCAGGTAGGTGTCGAACCTTGAAGACACGGACCCCTGTAATTCTGTGTTTTGAGACTTCTCATTAACTTCTCATGATTCAAAGGAGGCATGTGGGGGGAAAGATCATATGCCCAAGTTGTATGTACGTAACAAGCAATGCAGCCATCATCACATTAACTTTGTTTTCACTTACAAACAATGAAAATATTTAATTCACAAGAGAGACTGATGTTTTCAATCCACCGGTCACATTTTCATCAAGGTATGACAACTGAAACGCCAGTGAGGATTGTTAAAAGTCAAGATCTGCAATAAATTATCTTGCAAAAACAAACACTAATTGTATATAAGACATGATAAAGGTGGTTGTTGGTTGTTTTTCTGGCTCAATATTTAAAGAAATAAATAGTGCGTCAACGAGATGTGGTGAAGGACATAGAAGCAAAAGGGAAGTCACTGATCAATTTCCCAGTTTAGATTTATTTCTTGGTAAAGCTGTAGATAAATGCTTGTTGTTTTAAATGTGGTTTCTTCTTTTTTGGAGAAATATTCAACATCTTTGATTTTTACACACATTGGTCAACGTGATACTGAACCAATAACAAAATTAATCAGTCTCTGCATTGATAAGTACTTATATGATGGTTACAAAAGCACAAATATTCTGATATTCGAATCCCTCCGATTTCTGTGTGACACTGAGGATTGAAGATTAACTGTAAATAGTGTGTGAATAAAGATAATTTTTGACATGAATCATTTCGTTTTTTTCCATTTTTTTTCGTAAAAACCTCTAAGAACAAGATGCCAAAAGTTGTTTCTTTCATTGTGCCAACACGTGTTGTAAATGAGAAGAATCCAGCACCTTTTCAGCTCTCATCTTTTTCAAAGCATCCTGCATTGCTGAAAACATACACTGTTCTTTTACACAAATAAATAGTTTCTCAGTTCATAGCTTTTGGGTTTTAGACATTTTAAAATAGTTACAAATAGTTACAGAAACGCTTAATCTAGTTCGTTGTATCACTTTAAAAATCCTAAAATTCCACTTCTTCATCGATCATCTTCTTGATAGAAGTGAAGCATGTATACAAACAGATGTAAGTCTGATATTGCAGCAACACCACAGTAATGAACAGGGAAGAGTCATGAAGTGAGAAACAGGGCAATGCAGTGTTTAAATGCATTAGAACAGTATCAGCATCACTTTCAGTCTTTTTGTTTTACTGAGTCTTGTCCATTCTCTGTTTATTGTCCATCACAGCATATTTTTATGAATACCCTTTTTCTGCCCCCTAACCTGAACAGAGTTAATCAATCTGTGTACAGATTTAGCTGCTTGCGATCACATTTCAAGTTATATAGATTTTTACAATTCAATTGTGTCACTACAAATACTCAAAGCGTCAATTTGCCTGCACACGTTGACAAACTCTGCTTGCACAGCCAGATCCCATTCCAGCTGTTTGCTTTCACTCAGTTGTTTGGTCCCTGCCAACCGGCCAGAGCCCTGACTGTCCTGTGAGGCTAAGCTCAGGGTCCGGTAACGCCTGTGATAGGACAGGTGGGGGATTCCTCTTGGAAGGCTGCTCTGAGCAAAGTTTTGCCCTCTGTTGGCCCAGGAATTTGAGCGCAACTTTCCCGTTTCTTTCGGATGGCTGCACAGGCCCTGGGTTGAGCCTGTAATACTTTCTTTCCAGTCCCATTGCTCTGGTGCGACAGGTGGGTTACTGTGTGATGTCACACGGCCGTGTGGCTGCGAGGGTCTGGAAGTGGGCGCGGTATTCTCCTGATCCACGTCCCCACACGAGGAGGTTCGGTAGAGCGCGTCTGCCCCGGAGCTGGGCCCTTGCTTCGACGTACTTTGGCTTGGAGAGTTCAGGGAAAGGCTCGATGATGCAGGGAAAACTCTGGGCAAACCAAATATACTGTGGGTAAACAGGGATTCGCTGAACAGAGCTTGATCTATACTGCGGGACAAGTCTATGGGAGATGGAGGCCGCAGGTCTACAGTCGAGTCACTCTCCAGACCAAGACTATCAAGAGATGATAGCTGAGATTCTGCTGCATTCTTAGTTTTGAGCGGTGGGCATGGGGGTGTAGGTAGAGGTAGCAATGTCTTAGTTGGGATGGGCTTTTGAGGACCGTCTACTCCGGTTCTCGGAGAATCCACCATTGAGCAAAGAGGAAGCGCCTCCGACTGCCTATTAGTGACAACATCACAGACCACCAGCTTTTCCTGCTTACCATGGGACCAGGAGTCATGGGAGGGGAGAACGGGGGAATGTGAGCCACATTGAGCAGGCAAGGTGGGTCCTCGCAAAGGAGAACTGCAGGACAGGCGGGACCAAGACCCTGGACGGGGTTGAGTTAGGCTCTTGATAGAGGAGTTGCTGTGGCAGAACAAAGGGTGCGTGGCAATGAGGGACAGACCGAGACACACCCCCACCTCACAAAGTCTGCACCCTACCTGGTAACCCCACCATGGCCAAGGTTGGAACCCATAGCCATCCACCCCACCCAAACCAAGAGCATGCAGGATCCCATATAGCTGACAGCCACCACAACCCAACAAGCACAACGAAGTTCCTACTCCAGCTCCCGCTGCTCTCTCCCAATCCTCCACTTTGGCAAAAGGGCAAACCGGAGGCTGTATTACTTCAGAAAAATCTCCACTCTCACCATTGTCATTCAGCCTGTAAATGTGTTTGGTGTTGACTTGCGTTAAGCAATAGAAGATGAGGTAGGAGCATGAGAGAAAGACAGTGAGACAAACAAAAAGACATTGAGGGCAAAGCAGGATAACAGCTGGGAGTCTGTGGAAGAGCTGGAGGATGCCAACACACCCCAGAGAAATTATAAAATGCAATATAGACACAGACAGTAAAATACAAGGCTTAGGCAGCGCTGAGAATGGGGCAGAGAGAGCTAGTGGGAGTGAGATATGCATGCGTGAGCGCATGGAGAGCAGGAGGAAGGCCAGGGAGAAGGCTGAAATCAAACAGGGAAAAGGCAGTTCAGAAAGCAGCAGAGAGACCAGAGGAGGAAGACGATCCTGGTAACTGTAAGCGTCGTAGAGCAGACCGAACGCCTGTATCCCAGCAAATGCCAGTATGAACAAGTACAGCATTGTGAAGTAGAGGCTTCCAGGCGGACACCGCAGAGGCAAGCCCAACAAGCAGACCACGGAGATCAGGCAAAACGCTGTGAAGAGAGAGCCCAGGCCATAGATGTGGGCTTCCCAGGCAAACCCCCATGTTGCAAGGGCCGAGTTCCAGTCCGAGTAGAGAGGGACCAGAAGGGTGGGACTGAGGGCCACAGAGGGGTGCAGGGACTCACTGGGAGCCAAATCATCTGGGTATGTGGACGTCCAAGACTGATTCGGTGTTTTGCAGGATGTGATAGATGCGTCCATGTTACCATCCATCATGATTGTGCTACTCTCCTTTGGGACATCTGGAAAATTAAGCAGAGAAGAAAACAATGAATAATCAGGCTTATGAGTAAACACAGAGAGAAAGTAACCTTGTTGTTTTGAGTATGCTAGAATGAGGGCTCCTTGCATTGTGGATGGGTCTGTGCTTTGCTGCTTTCTCTTACATGGAGAATATTTATTGGATTGAAAAATGTTTGCAACATCTCTTACTTAGAATTCTCGGTTACGCTGTTACTCTAATCAGGCTGAAATAAATGTCACCAGCATCTTTATCTTCTGAAAAGAGAGCAGGGATTTCTGCCGTGCGCGAAGTTAATCCATAATAAAACAGAGCAAGCGTGTAACTGGGAATCTCTAAGTGGGTCACAGTGAGAGCGAGAGCATGGGCAAGCTGTGTGTGGGTACGTGTTCATGGGAACGAGAGGGCGAGAGAAATTTGTGTTGATTAGCCAGTATTGACCTCAATGCTGCTCTCATTTTTTGAGGCTATTATTAAGCATGGTCAGCAAGTGTCATGCTCTCTATTAGAGTCTGTGAGAGTCCGACTTTGATTGAGAAGCCAATTAATAATGAAGGCATCTCATTCCCCAGATGGAATAATGTTTAGCAATGGTTGTATGCAGCCATCCGAATCAGGGAACCCACTGGTTACGAACGGGATGTGTCCTATTTCTGGTCCTCCATTAGTCCTGAAACAATTGTGTCAATACACAGGCACCACACATGCCGTGCCAGATCTGTGAAGCTGAGGGATGCATAGCATAGAATCAGCAGATTTTAGTTGTATTTGGAGCGACTGCGAGGATTACTGGCTGTCAGAAAATGCACAGGAGGATAAGTTGGAGTTCTGTCCTCCTCCCACATAGCTTGTGGCCACAACACATCATTTACTTTGACATGTGAGTGCCAATGTGTGCGAAGTAAACTCTGCATGTGTACCACTTCATTCAGTTATCTCAGGATACAAGCAATGGACCCGAACTGCAACGTGAATAATGATTTTTGGACTGAGGATTTAGGTTAGTGAAATAAAGAAAAGACCGAGAGAACAAGGACGGAGATAATTAGACAGCGTGAAAGCTTGGTGGAGTAAAGTAGTGAGAGCATTGGATGAATGTATAAGTCTGTTGGCTTATACAAACACTGCAGATAAATATATCTTTGTATTCTTTGGGGGATGCAACGGCAACAGTGTTTACTCTGCAGTCCTTGATGGGCTCTAGGTTAGTATTTCCTACTAAAAAAAACTGTTCTGAAGGCAATAACTTTCAGTCTCACCTTTTCCAGCCTGTGTGTTGACTGTTCCTTGATGTGAAACATGACCTGTAACATCAGTCATCCCATCTGCTTGTGCCTGTGTGGTAACAGAAATGCTTGTGGTCAACCCAGAGCTGTCAGTGGGTCGTGCAGGACGCTGTGGGTGAGGCACACGTCCTGCAGAATCTGCTGAGATGGAGTCCTGCTGTGGCGTGTCTGATGGTGGTGAACTGGGGAGAAAAGGTCGCTGGCTTTCAGTTATCCCAATTTGTGGCGTTGTAAACGTCTGTTGGCTTTCTCTTGTCTGCGGGGGATAAATCACAGAGGTTGCCGTGTTGATCCCAGCTGACTGAGAGTGTGTTTGTTCCACTGTAGGCTGAGTTGAGGACATTTTTGTTTTTATACTGCCCTCGAATACAGGATCCTCTGTCGCGCTTTCATGCGATGTAAGCAGACCTTTCTCATCAGTCTCAGTCCTCTCCTGTAAATCACTGTATTCACCAATCACACCTTGTCTGTCCATCTCCTCTGGTGATGATAAAAGCCAACTGAATGGCAGCCTGAGGTCATCACCCCCTGTTTGGATGATGGGATTATCCGTGCGGACTGAGTCGGATCCATGAGACCTGTGTGAAGGCTGTGTGAGAAGCCGCACCGCTCTGTCGATTTCTGGCTGTTGCGTCTCTTCCACATTTTCTCCAGTTAACGCCACAACAAGAAGTGACGGGGGTAAGGAGAGAAGAAGGAGGGAATAAATATTCCACAGAGAGACCATGGTGAGGGTCTGCGCATTCGACCTCAAAGTCCCTCGGAGTTGTGGGCCAGTCACATGTTTGGTGGGTCCTCAATTTCAGCTATCCAACGCTTAGTACACCTGGAATATTAGGAACCAAATCACATAAACACATAATTACATCGACAACAAATGGCTGTGTATGATTAGGGTATCAAATGTTGTTTTTTTGGCACAATGGTGAGTATAAAAAGCCAAGATTATATTGATGAAAATGTGAACATTATCATGAGTCACCGACACTTCTTTTCCTATAAGTCCCATGACATGCACACACATAGATCACACACATGATAATGCAATAATCCATTCAGAAACACAGCAAGAAGCATGAATCAAACCATTTCATCTGATGCTGCTGCCTTTCTGTTTTTTTTGCCTCCTTACCTCATTCACAGCCCGCTCTCCGCTGCAGCCTCTTTAAACATATATGCCGCTCTGTGTTGCTGCATGTCTGCGGTCTCTGTCTGCCTCGCGCTCTGTGTCCTTTCACACACACTGCACCGAGCCCCTCTTCTCTCCATCAGGCAGTCGACACATGGGACAAACCCCACCTCCTCTGGACAGCCCCCCCCGCTTCGCCACATGCTGCCGCCGCACTCATCTGACAGTGCTGTCTGAGGTTTTTCTGAATCTGAGGCAACATGACGATGGAGATGGCGGGAGAGAGGAGAGGAGAGGAGAGGAGAGAAGAGGAGGGAGGGAAGAAAAAAAACTTGGATTGAGGGAAATGATTCTAACACAGGGGCAAAACAAGGCTTTACAGCCAAACAGCTCGGAGTACCTTTTGATGAACTTAGCCGAGATCAGATCAATAATACGTGCCACAGGGGGTAATTTACAACTGATAGTTAAAGGAACCACTGCAGAGAGAGAGAGAGAGAGAGAGAGAGAGAGAGAGAGAGAGAGAGAGAGAGAGAGAGAGAGAGCACTTTGGTGAAGCAGAATATTTACTGGGGGCATCTATAATGCATTTAAGTGGTATTTTTCCCCTACACATACAAATTCATTGAGATGCAGCATTGGTGAGCAAACACCATTTCATCACCTTCATACCAGTTGCTCCACTGTGAGATCACAATAGTGGCATGTTTGTTTGTTTTTTTTAGCTCTATACTTCCTTCTGTTTTTTTCTTTGTTTTTTTTTTAAGTATTATCAGGCATTTTCACGTGTGCGTTTTTGTCCACTGGGGAAAAACCAGTAACCTCATGGCCTAATTCAATTCCCATGGATGGTTCTAAAATAGCCACTGATCCACATACCTTTGGATGCTTCAGGAGACGGAGAGTCTCAGTCACATGCAGGCTCTGTTTCCTTTTGTTGGTCTGAGTTTAATTAGATACTCTCTGACTCTGATTGCTGCCAAACGCAGTGACTGATCCCCTGTCAAAGAGGACACATACAAACAAAAGTGCATCCAAAGCAGTTCTGCCAAACATATGCTCGGTTCAAAACACAGTCTGAAATGCTACCTCTGCAAAACTCAGCTAATTTAGGCACTGACTGTATACTCCACGGACAGCGCTCAAGATAGCTGCGGAGTGACTGCAGTCACCAAAATCCACCTTTCCACTTCAAATCATGATTGAAAAAAAGTCATAATTACACAGTGGAATGCAGTGAGGGGCAGTTTTGATCATCTGGGGAGTAAGTCGTTATGGAGAATTTGCTATGGGAGGTGATAAGGCTGTTGTCTGGTGAGGACACAGGAAAGCATCAACCCAGCCGTGACTAAAGGGACTGGAGAGGGACAATGGCTGGCCAAACACATGAGCTCAGTCCGGGACACGGCCAAATTATTGCCGCCTCACACTTGCTAACTGGAATCATTGAGCAACAGGTTTTGTGTTTGGACAGATCATCCTCCAACAAGACACAGTCAGCAGCGGCCGGGGTCCAGCTGGGCCCGGCGAGGGTCAGGAGAAGACACGGGAACAAAGCTGCATAAGCAAAGAGGGGGATTAAATAAAGTAATGCCGCCGCTCGGGTGGGATGATGGATGTGGGCGAGATAAATGTTCAAACTGCACGCCTGAACGTGATCTTTTTGCTTCGTCACTCATTTTTCTGGCAAACCAATCCACACTGGCCTTGTAATCATCGGTTAATTCTTTAATAAGCACCTTTGTCAAATGTTCACGAAGGCCTGCGAAGCATTTGGGATCCCGGGCAGAACAAGTCAAGGCTGAGCAGGAGCACGATACATGTCTTGACACATATCACTCATTATGGAAATACATTTTTCCCAGAGTGCTTTTGAAGACTTGTTGTTATTTCTTTGTATCTTTGCATTTTGAAAGTTAACTCTAAACATAAACAACAGGATGACCTTTTAAATCTATTGAAAGATTTGTGTATGAAGAATTTAGTACAAAAATCATTGACCTCAAGTGACAAAGGCTGCTATTGAACATAAATAACCCTTTATTTTCACAACCCAGAACTCCCCTCCAGATTTAGGCTAATGCACATGATATTAATAGCTGCACATTTGGATCCTTTTTAATTGAAAAAAAAAATCAGTTCATCACATGGTGCCACTAACAGTTACTCAGCTGTCAATAAAACTTGAATAGTTTTACTCAATTCTTGGCTGGTGTTTACTTCAGTTTTTTCATATTTACAAATCTTCCTGAGACATTTTGAATTGTACCAACAAATAATCAAGTAAAGTTTGTTCATTTTACTTATTCATCTGCTGTAATGACTTTTGTAAATAGGACTTTTTGAATAAAAAAAGGGACAGAGTGATCAATATGGAGCCTTTGATGTCAGAAACTCCTGCACACACTGATTGAAAAAGAAGGAGAGATCGTTTTCTGCATGTTTTGTCAGCAGTGCTTCCAGTCGGTCAGGTAATGTTCCCGTGGCGTCACGGTCCACCGAGATTTTCAACGGGATTTCTGCACATGTGAGAGCGGTGAGACCGGTCGTTCCGGTCGGCTGGGTGGTTGTTTCACAGGCTCGGCTGAGTGGAGCCGTGAGTCAGCCGGTGGAGGGCAGTAGTCTTCCTCCGGACATGTAACCCCAAGACTGGCGTGAGGAGCGCAGAGCAAACAGGGGAAGTGGGTGGGAGAAGTGCCGAACGAGTCAACAAGAGGTCGAGGCGAGTTTGATGATTTTAATCGCTCCCTGGTGCGAGCAACACTGGGGAGGCAGGCAAGTATTAAAGCGCCCCCATGGAAACAACTGGAACGAGTTTATCGTCCAGCTGTCCTTGACAGCAGGGCGTTTTTTCTGGACTTTTTCTGAATGTGGTCTCTGTCGCTTGTTTCTTAAACTTCGCCGCTGTGCCATCGTTTCTCCCCCGGCAGACGTTTCTCCCTCCTTTCCGAAGCGACCACAAGGAAGCGCGACCGCAGCTCGCATGTCGGCCCGGGCAGCGATGAGGACCGGTGTAACCGCTCACCGGATCGGGAAGAACGTTACTTTCTACCTGAACGAGAACCAGAGCCCGCCGTTGGGGCGCGCCGCTCACGGTCCCGAGGCTCACCGACCCCTCATGCTCATGCTGCCGTGGCTGGGCTTCCGCCAGCAGGCTCTCGACAAGTATTGCGACATCTACTTTCGCACCGGCTACGATGTGCTGGTGGTGGAGAGCGAGGTAAGCGCCGGCCGCGTTCCTGGCTGTACTTTGATGCCGTCTTATTTTAAGACACTGACCGGGACCCACGGGTTAAGAATAGAAAGCGACAATGGGTCATGACTTGTTTTTGTTGCCGAGGTCATGGCCGCTCATTGAGTAACCGAGGAGTTGTAAAACCGTTGAGATGCAGCGAGTCGTGGCGTTATCTCCAGGTTTAGTCGCTATCAGCGTGACCTCATTAACTCCCCACGTTGACCTCAGCTGAACGTAAACAAGAGCCAGTGGACACAGCCGCTGCGGAGTGGTCCTCTGCTCTGTTTGTGGATCAGCGTGTTCCTGATGCGATGTGGGCTCCTTGTTCCTGCTGTGAGATGGGGAAACTTGCCAAAAGAGAGAGTTTCCATTTTGTATGTGACTTGTGGATATAACAACAAGAAGGCTTGTGGATGCCGTGCCCTCAGCTTACAGTGCAAACCTGCCAGCGTTGTGCCTGCATGGTGGGAAGCTTTTCATTGAGGGTTTTCTCCAGCAGGGCCGTGCAGAGACCTTTGGAGGGGCAGCTGCTCAAAGTTAAAAAAGGGCACATGAAGCACAAATTTGAAATGCCAAACAAAATCTGACCTTAAAATTTGACTGGTTGCAGCAACTCGTGTAACTTTCATACAAAACATGCAAGCAAAAGAAAGTGACAGAAACAAAAGGGCACTTTTGGTATCAAGGGGCAAAGGGGCAGGTGCTCCAGCCCCCCTCGCACCCCCCTCTACACGTGCCTGTTCTCCAGGTTATCTGGTTTCCTTTCGCACTCCAAAAAAAAACCCATCAGTGTTATAAACCAAGGACAAGTCCACCCTTTAATGTACCAAATGATCCAACCTTATTTAGGTAATGTAGTAGAACATAATGGTTCTCCATCTCTCTTTATTTTGCACTATTTATTAATTTATTTTTTAACATGCAGTCACAAACGTGCATTGCTGCAGTGACCAGGTTGACGGTTTCATCTTCCCCGTTTTTACTCAAGGTAAAGGAGTTCCTGTGGCCCCGCTGGTGTCTGGACCACGGCCAGAGTTTACTGGAGCTGCTCCACACCGAGCGCTTCGTGTCCCGCCCTCTCCTGGTCCACGCCTTTTCTATAGGCGCCTTCACGTTCAGCCAGATGCTGGTGTTGATGTGCCAGGACCTCAAAAAATACGAGGGGCTCACCAAGAGGATTAAAGGCCAGGTCTATGACAGTCTGGTGATGGGCTCTGTGGAACGGATGGCCACTGGTAAGGAAGTATTTCCACACCGTTTTTTTTTTCCTGCAATGTTTTTCATGTTAATTGAATAAAGTTTCAAGAAGGATCATAGTTCAGGGTGCTGAAAGTTTTAGGCACCATCTCTTTCCAGTGAGAGCGCTGATTTACCACCATGTTTTTTTTGTTGTTTTTTCAATTCGGGTTGAATCAAAGTTTGTGTTTCTCCCTCTTAGGACTGGGTATAACGCTGCTTCCACGTTTTGATTGGCTGGTCAAACAGTCGAGCCTGCTGTATTTCAGCCTTTTCAAACGCCAAACTGTGGACTACTTTGACCAAGCGATCCATGCATTCTGGAACACTCCGGTCAAGGCTCCCGCGCTCTTCTTCTTCTGCGAGAACGATGTGATGAGCGACTCGCAGACTTTGGAGGACCTGATCGAATACTGGCGGAAGCGTGGGATCGACGTCACGGCGAAGAAGTGGGAGGACTCCACACACGCCGGTCACTTCAAAAGACACCCGCAGGAGTACTCGAGCACCCTCAACATGTTCCTGCACTCACTCCAAACCGGGCCACTGAAAGCCAAGATGTAAGATCCGGTGTGTTCTACCGTCTGTCCAAGTATCTTTAGCCTTATCATGATTCACTGGAACACCTGGAACACCAAGTTCACATCGCACAGGTTTAACTTCATCACAGGGTCGAAGTACCTCAGTTACCTAATCTGTAGTGACTGAAGTTTTTTTTAGTGTTTTTTAAGACATAATTGGATGGATGTTACTTTACCTCACATTTTTGTTGCAGTTATTTGGCTTTTATACTAAATTTTAGTGTTTGACGTAAAGTTATAGGACAGCCTCTAGGCAGTTCTTCCAATTTATACTAATGAAACAAATCGGGACAAATAACAATTCTCAGGTTGATTGTATTGTCCTGTTTTACCTGTCGTTCCATTTCAGCATTACCCAATTCTTGACTTGCATATTGGCGTTTTAATGGTTTTGCATCACTTGATCAGGACTCCCTCAACTTAAGATGTACCACGATCAAACTTTCTATAAGTGGCCTTTTAATTGTGAAACATTTTATCTTTTAGACATTTATTTATCTGTCACTCCTGACGGGTGTGAACACTTGAAAGAACTGTGCAATGGAAACCTCATTCAGGTGATGGTAAATTATTATTTTATCAGTGGACTCTGTGTCCTACCAAGTGAAATTTTAATGAGTGGAGAAGCTCTTGTCTCGAGTGACATAACCACTTTATGCAGAACAATACCTGAAGATACCTGCCTTACTAGTTCAAGGTTTGGCAAGCTGGAACGAATGTTTTGGCATTTTCAATGTGTTTTCTCAATCTGTGTCAAATGTAGGAAAGCAAGAGGACCGTTTTTCATTGCTTTTGACTATTGTGCTTTACGTAAATGCCTTTTCCATACCCTACTGCCATTAATGTAATTTGGTTATTCGTTTTTCTACAGATGTTTTCAGTACAACAGCTGAGATGTTTTCATAGTTTTTAGTCTGTGTGAACAAACTGAACTTTCACTAAACACCAAAGCTGCAGGTAACCAGTTAGATTCGTGAACTGGGATCATCTTCCAACAGTTTGTCTTGCAAATGTTCGTTGTTTCAATACTTGCACTGCAACATGTGTGTTGAGCTTTTCACTTTAACTTGAACACGTCAATTTTTTTCAACTAATTCATACCAACATTGTTCTTTGTTCTATTTGAAGTCCTGGAATAAACATGAAGGTTCCTGTTTGAAATTGTTTTCTGTTTATTTCTGTCAGGTCACAGCTTTGCTTGCTCTCAGTTCATTTCTTCATTGCGCAACAGTGCGCAAAAAATAACTCATCGTCATAAGTGTGGATGTCGAAACAACCGTTGAAAGTTGTGGGAGACATAATGATTTTATTCAAGATTCAGATCACATGAAGAATGAAATAAAATGTTGTTTAAAGAGAAGCGCTGCAGGGAGTCTTCACGAGGTTTGGCAGAAACCGACTGAGTTTCACACTCGCTTCTTACTGGACGAGCCTGAGTGAAACACCTCTCGTGACAATGTGGTGGAGTCTTGAACTTGTCTTTCAGCAGCGAGGACACGCCCACCTCTTAAAGAGACAGTACTGACACAGCTGCGGAGCAGCCGGGAGGAGGGTTGTGTAAACCATCGTTGTGATGCACAGAAGGAGCTTCACGCCACACTAATCGAGCAGTTTCCTCTCAGGCTTCTCTGACTGGTTTACCGAAAAGGACAAGCGAGTATGGCGTGTCTAAATTAAGGAAGTAATCAGGTTACCGTCCCCAGGAAACCAGATCAACACTGATGATCTCATTTTTACAGCTTTGTTGTGTTTGTGGGATTACGAAACACTAATGTTTAAGGAGAGAAAAAAAAGAAAACCAAAAGTCATCGCCTGCAATATTATGTGTAACCAACTTACTTTAGGTTGTGACTGCTGAACAGACAGTTTACACAGGAAGGTTTAATAACGTGGAAAGAAAATCTGCTGACATACACTCAGCGACGGAATCATTTCAAGTCAAGCTGACTTTAATTCAGGCTGGTAGTGACACTTTATTGCACCAACGTTTGATTGACCCACTTAAAGCGCCACCTGCTGGAAGAACCAAAGTAACACATCTTCCATGCTTTCGCAACAAATAAGGTTAGGGTAGTACTATACTTCAGCGTAATCCAGTATAAATCAGTGCAAAAAACAGTCATATTTAATGATAACGATAAAGCTATCATTTCACCATAGAGACATAATACATCTTGTGTGTTTTTCAAACATTGGCCCAGCATTTTCATTCTATTTTTTTCTTATAATTACAGTTATTTCTGGCCCTTAAGGAAAATTAACTTTTTCATTAAACAGTCTGAGGAGTTCCTGTGTTATAATGACACTATATGTCTCTGTCTTGCCCAAGGACTTGTTGTCAAATAATTTTTTGAATTTCTTTTACAACTAAAGATAAAGTAAATGTTTGAATTACCCTTACGTGACAGACCAATTTCATTTGTATTAAAAACAACAACATTTATCGGTATTGATTGTTTGAGGTTTTTTTGCCGACTGTTCCTTGCAATCCTTCTCCGAAGCGGTAGGTAGCAGCACCGATAAGAACTTGTGAGGGAAAAAGAGACCCAAACAACTTCCCTTCATTTTCCAAGATGGCGGCTCCCACATGTAAACATGCACGCGACTTAAAGTTGTAGCTTGCAGTTTTTTTGTAAGCCGTCCTTGGGTCGGGATTCGCGCCTTCAGCTCGTCAGCTACTCAGTATTTTGACTGTATTTACAGCGCTGAACAGCGCTTGTCAGAGCTCCAGCCGGACTCCAGTTGTTGGACTCCCACTGAGCTGCGGGCAGGCAGCAGGCAGCGATGGCATCGCAGACCATCTTCGTGGGGTCTCTCCCAGCTTCGGCAACAAACGAGCGACTGGAGGAAATATTCTCAGAGGTTGGACCGGTGAAGCAGTGTTTTGTTGTCAAAAATAAAGGTAATGCCTTCACTGTCGGTCGGTCGTTTTCTTCCTGAATACAAGCCAACACGTATCACGCTGGGTTACATCGTGGCCCATAGCTGTGAAGTTATGAATTCAAGAGATTTGTATGAATTCATTTCAATATGTGTTTATGTTTTCCATCAGGTGCAGAGAAATGTCAGGGGTTTGGATTTGTCACATTCTCCATGTTGGAAGATGCTCAACGAGCTTTGAAAGAAGTCAAAGAATATGATGGACAGAAGATTTTCCTGTCGGTGGCCAAGAAGAAGCTGAAAGACAAGAAGCGGAACTCAGGTTAGTGGAAGAACTTCCGAGTGGAAATGCTGCTGCTTGATATTGTGAACCAGTCAGACGTTCGTCCTGAAGACCTTTCTCACAGCATATTCACCTGATGACTTCACATCATCCTCCTTTAGCAGGCGAGAAGCCGGCTGCTGCTGCTGCTACTTCAGAGGAAAATGAACAGAAATCCAAAAACAAGAAAGGAGCGGTGAAAGCCAGACTCAT
>JAUESE010000092.1:9503488-9515041 GCA_032274725.1 Malacoctenus triangulatus
ACACACACACACACACACACACACACACACACACACACACACACACACACACACACACACACACACACACACGAACCGAAAACTTAATTTTACCGGAAAAACACGTTGTAATGCCAGGTGGGAACCAGGATCTCAACCCCGTTTTGAAACGATTTATAGACGAAATGGAAAAAAAGAAGTTAATGGGGTTTAGAAAGTGATGTCAGTCTGCAGCCAGTCTGCAGTCAGTCACTCTCCGTTTCTCTCCATGAGAATTAGATTCTGATTAGTTTACCTCGTAGGGAATCACTCGCAAACACAAAACCCGGCGGTTCAAAGAGCCGCCAACACACAATGCTCTGAGAGACGGACAAGACTCGAGTCTCAAGACTATGAATCGACAAGTTCTGCAGGAACGTTCAGATCTGTAGCAGCTGAGGGAATGTGGGAAATTCAGCAGAGACGTTCATGAACCTCATGAAGGAAAATAAAAAAACAAGCTGGATTTGAATAATTTAAATTGAAACGGAGTCTGGCATTTTCTGGTGCCAACTGTAATTATGGTATGTTTGCTTTACATATATATAAATGCACAGATGTGCTGTTGCTGGTGCAGTGTTTGTGTTTTTCAATGGTTGACATTTGACAGAGGGAGTCTGTTGTTTCCATTGAAGTTCCTCCCTGAGCGTGGAGTTAGTAATGGGCTGAACTGATTGTAGCAGTAATTACCCGTATTGAAGAGTATACAGTGTCCTGGCAGCAATTTGTTCCCTCCGGCTATCCTGCTTAGTGCTTAGAAAAAGAATAAAACAGCTGAAGGTTACAACGTGCCTCAGCTTTAAAGGATAAAACCCCTATTTAGAAACAGATGCTTGAGGGAAATTAAAAAACAGAGGGAGAGTTCACTGCTTGAGATTGCATCACCGACAGCCCAACAGCATAATACACAATCGGCTTATCTTGCCAGAGTTGGCCTACTCCTCTCCAGGCACTTAAAATAAAGCATCAAAAATAGTTCTACCTGTTTCCATCCGGCTGGATGGGAGCCAAGTGCCGGTGTTTCTGGCAGATAATGGCCCTGCTCTGTGATCAGGGGGTGTAACTGGAGGTCAAACTGTTGACTCAGACATGTCGGGACCCTATTGATTAAAATGGATTAAAAATGGTAAAATAAGCCAAGATAATGGGACAAACCAGGCCCAATTTATCTTCACTTGGAGATTAGACTGCGGGGAGCCGTACTACATGATTGCATTGGAGAGAAAGTATCTACTATTGCTTTGCATGAAAGCTCGGAGGCTTCCCCCTGCAACCCACACTACACATCCCGTCCCCTCAACCCAGAAATTGCAGTCCCAGTAATTACAGAACTCTAATTAAGCCAGGAGTGGCAGAGAATGGGAAAGGCATGCTCCCATGACATTTCTTCAACAAGAAAAATGATATTCCATATTTAGCTGGAGTTTGGAGAAAATGTGGCAGGATAATGGATATGGTGGTTTGGAGAGGCTGAAGCCCTCGTGTTAGCATCCTCTGATAAATACGGCACTTTATTTTGTGTGACCACTATTACCCATTAAGAAAAATCGTCCTTCGGCTCGCGGTGGAGCACTGCAATGATATTAATCTAACTAAATACTGAACAACTAGACTGAACATAATGAAATTGCCAGCGAGCATTACAATGATGTCATTTCAGGGACTTAAAACGTCCCTCGAGTGAGAGCCACAAATCAGCTCACTATCAATGGGAACAGTCACATAAACACATCAACGTGGTACTTTATTTGGAGGCAAATAAGTTGATCTAATTACAAATGATAAAAGTGAATATGTGGACCTGGAAACATCCGAGGCTGAATGGGCGCTGGTGTTCGGAGCCATTGTGAGTTGGCTGACCGAGTACAACTCGCATTAGACTAACAATAAACATCGCTGCCTGCTGGCAACTGCAGGAGTGGACAGGTTGACAAAGCATGAAGAAAGGGAGGGATCGTAACAAATGCACATCAAACTGCGAGCGGGGCTGTGCAGTTCTTACATTCTGTTAGCTGCTCAACAAAGCGCTTAACATTCAAACGTTCCTCAACGTCGCCGCAACAAGTCAGCAGCTCGTCAGCCGCTTCTAACGAACCGCGCGGAACCGAGCCGAGCCCGCCCAGCGTGGGATCCTCGTCGGGACGTGTTGCCGAGCGCTCCCACTGTGCTGCTTCCCTCCCCTCACAGCGACGCCGTCTCACAGACGCCGAGCCGGCGCAGAGACGCAACACAGGTAAGTTTGACTGATCTCCCTTTGTTCCATTCATGCAGAAGGTCGATTTGAATCAAGCAGCGTGACCTTGGCTAATTGGCCGCGTGTGTGTGTGAGGCCTTTTAGATAAGTGTCTGAGAAGTCGAATGATCATTTGTCCTGATTTTGTCCCCGTCCGTCTGTCTCTGCTGAACCTCTTGATGAACATTTGTTTTGCAACGCAGCAGCACAATCTCATGTCTGATTAATGAGAACACCCCGAAACAAGCAGGACAATAACATCGACGTGATAATAAGTAGTGAGAGAGGCTTTGGATTTCAAGGTCAAATGCAGTTTCCCATGAGCGGGCACGACCCCAGAAACACATCAAAAAATGATGGTGATGAAACGTCAATGAGAATGACTGATCCAAAGTTCTTGTTCTGAAATAAATAAATAAAAGCTTTGAAAAGAGCGAGCAACACGCCGTCTGGTACGGAGGGCTGAGCTGCTGTTTGACCTGTTGCCCCTCAGCCTGCTGCTCTGTTTGGGGTTAAAACAGATTTAGTTTCACTTTGACTTGTCTGCAATATTCAACACATCCTCAAAAGACAGAACAGGGCATTTCTTCATGTCTCCAAAAAAAGGACTCGATATTTAAATTTGACCGTAATTCGCTGCATTCACAGGAAGCCACATCAAATACACAGTTTGTGTTTTCTCAGGTATTAGGCTACAAATGTGGTTTACACTTGATTTCCATCCATTATATCATGGCTTTTTCACAAGCAAATCTGTCTCCTTACTGTGCTAAACGGACACGGTGTTGTGTGTTCGTGGAGCGTCTGCACTTCATCTATAAACTGTCACGTGTCACCTGCGAGTTTAATTTAGCTAAATAGTCTGGAGTACCTTCTGTTTTAATGTTCAATTGAGTGTGAACGCTCGCAAACACGTGTGTGATGCATCAAACAACCACCGGGGCTGAAACGATCAGGTTGCCTCAGTGATGTTTCTCTTGTGTAGCCGCCATCATAATGACCTCGCATTACTCGCTCTTGGAAGAAACAGATTCATGGACCAAATTAGACAACAGTCCGCTGAGGATTAGACAACACGCAGCAAACTGGGACAGACTGAGGAGGCAGCCAGCCAACACAGGTAAGACGCTGCAACACTATCATCTGCCGAGGACGGGCCTCTGACGCGTTCTTCGAGTTTCTTACATTAGCTCACTGCTCTAAGTTGTTTTTGCGGACACTAAACAGTGTGATGAGCAGTGTGAACTCCATTCCCTTGTTTATGAGATCCACTGGTTTGCAGCAAACATTGCAGCTGTTTTTAAGTTCTATCCACTGAGTATTGTTGTTTTTGTTCGAGGCGATGCTCATGTTCCATCCACCATTTCAAATACATTGAAAAGAAACGTCAACACGTTTGTTTTTGCTCCCATTTTTCACGAGCTGAACTCAAAGGTCCAGAATTTTCTCTATGAACACAAAAAACCTTTTTCTCTTTAATATTGTTCAAAAAATTTGTCAAAATCTGTGTTAGTGAGCAACTCTCCTCTGCTAAGATCATCCATCCACCTCTCAGGTGTGGCACATCAGCATGCTGGTTAGACTGCTGTGCGCACACACGCAGGACCGACTCACTGTGAGTGAGCGAGATAATCACTCCACCCGTGTGCCATCCAGAGGCTTTCAATTAGGCATCAACTGTGATTGTTTATTTACTGGAGTCAAAAGTAAAGTCAGTTGTTAACTGGGTGGAATACTTGTGGTTGTGCTTCAGGATTTCAAAAACTACTTTGCTGTCTGCTGCAAAAACGCTTTTAAAAAACACTTTTTTTTTTGTTTAATCCAATGTTTGATCTGTGACGTCTCTGACACAGAGCCGAGCTCCTTCGTCTTTGTGTTATTATAAAAGTCTCAGAGGATTAAGAAGGAACTGGCAGCACCAAAGGAGGCTCTACTGGGAGTGATTAGTTCATGAGGGTGAATGTGTGCTTGCAGAGGCGAAAAGTCAAACTGGACAAACTGGCAGACGTCACACGCTAACGGTCGTCCTGACCTATTTAGACTACAAACAGAAGATCAATACCGGCCGTTACTCGTGTGCATCAAGCTAATTCAAAGTGTGCCGATCTTAAATAAGGCTGCTTTACAATTTCATAGTCTAATTGTAACATTACTCTTAACGTGTGCAGCTGATTGAACCGCTCTAAAGGTGCTAATGGTGCTAATTTTTGTCAATATTGACTTTGTTTCAGGCTTCCGCAGACTCGCATATCTCCAATAGGAGCTCATTATGTTCAGAGAATAAGAACATATAAAATGTTCAAACAGCTTGAATCACTTGTTTGTTCTCCATTACCGGCTAATTCAATAGAATCTGATTGCAGTCGTCGAATGAAGCTTTGATACCATTTCAATACCTTTTCATTGACTCCAGTCTCTCCCTCTGTAAAAGCGAATTGCAACCGTCTGAGCTCCAGCCCTAAGTGTCCCATACTTCACCTGTCATTCACACTCTCCCATTACTTTTTTGTGCAGAACAACAACAATAACAAAACGATGTTGCCTCACATACACAATGAAAGCTGCCCTTCAAAATAAACAACCGAGTGATTTTTTTTCTCCCCCTTCAAAACACTCGAGATTGCCTTCGTAGATCACATCGTAGATTCATCAGCGCGGAGTGACCTTTTAACTTGTCACATGTTTTGTTATCTGAGCCACAGCAAACCACCAAAATCACAAGCAGTTCCCTGAGACTGCAATCATTGTCTGTCAAAAACCATCAAACAAACAACACTTCAGCAGCCCGGATCTCCTGGGATGCGAGGGCCCGCGTGAATACTCCGCAATTGCTTAATTTGTCTCTAAACCAGCTCTGTGTTTGTGATAATAACCTCATATTGGTGAAAGAGTCTGTCGTAAAATTGTCTCCACAAAAGCAAACACTCTAGTTAAATTCAATCAGTTATATTAACTCACGATAAGCCAGATCCCAGAAGAGCTCTCCCGTGAAAAAACCTGTTTTGTGTTTTCAGGACAACGATATCTGTCTGCTCGTCTTTGCTGCGGTTTGAAGCATCTGTCAACACGACATTTGGCAACAGACGGCAACTTTGTGGAGGTTAGCGTCTTCCCAGAGACGACTGTCTGGCAATGTAGCGTAATGGATTGGTATTCTTCGCATATTCTGCATAAATTGTGTGTCACCGAGTGTGTTCCTGGGCCTGATCAGATGATCTGCATAGTGATCTGACACCACTGATTAATTCTCCTCTTCCTGGCAGCCAGCTGTAATCAACAGGAGCTGACTGGCAGATGAGAAAACACAGCGAGCGTCCTGCACAGCGACGTCGCGGCCCACACAAGCTTTTGTTCTAACCACGTCACCCTGACGAGGAGAGAACTCCAGCACAGAAAACTTACAGCTGTCTTGCATTTCTAACACCTTTGATTCCCTTCAAAGTTGTGTCAAGGATTGACTTGACTTAGAAATGTCAGGGGGAGGTTTGATCTTTAAGAAATGATAAAAAAAAAAGGTCTTTAAATCCAGATTTAGAATCCTTTTTAATTTAGTAATCCGTCTTCAGTATTCAAACTTGTTCCTGTGTCTTAATGAGACATCCTTGAGTGTTTGATGTAGTTACTTGAATAACACCTTTTAAGACATCAAGAAGTAGCATCTTCATCACAAAGAGGCCATTGTTCTTCATGTGTAACCATGTTCCCTCTTTGTTCGTGTATCAGAACTGTCATGTGTTTCACATCAACCTGTATTTTACAAACAAAGGGCTTAAGATCTCTCTTTTTTTATCCCAAAGTAGCAGCTGGTGTATCGGGTCGAGCCTAAATTTGATCCCTGCTGACAAACACTACGTGAGGTATGTGGACTGGACCCCAAAACGCTCCCTCGCTCGCCGCAGGTTTGTGTGTGTTTGGTCCAGGCGAGCAGAAACAAAGCTGAAGAGAGATGTGTGATTGGAAACAATACCATCTATCAGCCTGAGAGCGTTTGCCATCGCGAGAAAGGAGGAGAGGAGGAGGAGAAATTGCGCTGCCTTGTCAGGGAAAATGTGCTTTTCAGTAACAATGGCATTCGCGGTGCACAATCTATCTCACTGGGCCCTGTGGGGAATGTGTTTGTCTCTTCCTCCAACTGGCGGGGGACAAAATCAATCATGACTTTTTGTTGGACTTGCCTTTACAGTGTCTCTCACGTACATGTCCTCAGTCTACCTCAGCCGTCAGGAAGGACAAACACAGACAGATACGTCGCGCTGAAAAAAGAGCAATGACGGATGTTTGGCAAACCATCGATCAGTCCAGGAGAACATTTTGAAAGCCATTGTTTGTCTCTTGAATGCACCGCTCATTTGAATGACTCCTTTTGTTCGGGAATCTTATGAGACACCGCCAGAAAAAAAGCTCAACGTGTCACTCTTAATTTCTGTCATGTTTTTAAATCTCTCTATTTCACCCCCCCTATTTATCCCTGCTCTTACTGATACCTCTCTTTAGCCGGATCCCAGTCTCTGTCTCACATCCTAATGAAGGTGAAATAATGTATGAGTGAGACTGGTGGAGGGGGGGGGACGGGGGGGTCCTCTCCGTGTCTCATTATACAATATTAGGAGACAAGAAGCAAGACAAGAGAGCCCCCCCCCCCCAACTCAATGTATCAGTCTCATTTTACCGATGTCCTTGTAACTGTCAGGAGGTTTTCACATGGGCCAATTACGATTCCCTGGAAGACGACGCAGGATTGGGTTTGATCGAAGCAGACAGAGGCGGCGATCTCGCCGAGGTCCCCGGCAAAGACGCCTGAATGCAAACGCGCTCCTCTGTTTCTGCCCACCCACTGTTGTTAGCATGCGGCACAGGAAGTCATTACATTATATCATATTATCCACGTAATATGCATTAATTACGAGAATGTAATTTTTCTCTGATGAATAAAAGCTAATAGAAACAGATTGCTTTCACTTAACCTTGACATGCCTTTCACCCCCTCCCTCTCTCTCACTCTCTCTCACTTTCTTTCACTCAAACTCACTTGCTTTCTTTCACTCTTTCACTCCCTCAAACAGAGACACAGTTTCAGGTGACGTGAACAAGACGAGTTAAAAAAAAACACACCAGATGTTCTGAAATGGTTAATTTACGATTATTTCATCTCAAAATACCAAACGCCTCCGTGTAGTTTAACAGCGATGCACATGCTTGTGATTTGGCTCGCCCTCGTTAAGCCTTCTCGTATCAGCAGCGCCCGTCGGAGCTGTGCTGTTTTATCCATACGGCGCCGTTTGGTTCAGCTGCTGCTCAAATGAACTCGCTCTCACTGGCTGGCAGCGTTTAACCTGCTCAGGTCTTAGTTCTCGTGGGAAATGGTGTTTGTTGCAGTTCTGTGCTGTTGGAGAAATGAAATGAAATTTCTGCTGATATAAATCTGGATTCTTTTTCTTTTTTTTTCTCCTTTTTTTTTTTTTTTTTCTTGCCAGTATGACTGGGCCCTCAGGGTGAAAACAAGAGAATTGAAAATGTCCACCACGGGGAAAGTAACACTCAATGTGCTGAGAGATAGAAAAGCTGACGTGATGAAAGGTGATACGAGGGTGAGTGGTAACGGTGTGAAATAAAATTAAGATGAGGAGAAGGGAGAGAGGGACCGAGACCGGCCGAGAGAAGGCTGGAAACAACATAAAGAAAAAGTTGAGATTTTTTTTTTTTTTTGATGAGGTGCAAAAAAGTCTGCAAAGAAAAGTGGGGGGTGATAATAAAAAAAAAAAAGAGGGGAAGACGGGAGCAAAAGAGCGAGAGAGGGAGAGAAGGAGAAGGTGGATAAAGAGGCCGGGGTGGGGATTGTGCACTTTGAAAGTAATGAGAGGAGACAGTGTGAATTACATCACTGCTAATTAATACACGGTTGACCACATGCACTAACGAGAGCACAGACACACACTCCTGATCACACCTAATGTACAATATGGGTTGGAACACAGACACAATCACAAACACTGTACGCAAACTCACACAACGACACAAATAAGCGGCCTCACAGCATCGGGTCAGATACACACAGAGACATGCTTTGTTTATAAATCACTGTTGAAGTTTTTGCTCTTTTCTCTCATCTTGGGTTTTCACCTTGACGGCGTCCTCTGAAGAGTAGTGAAGTTCTCCGTAGTTAAAAACTAGTTGAGAGGAGAGAGGTGAGGGACTGGTTTTGCTGTTTCAGAGGTTTCAGAGATGAAGATGCTGTGCTTACTGATTTTGGAGAACAATTTTGGAAGGTAACGTTTCTCAGATGCTCAGCAGATGCTCCAAACACATCACCATACGGACAGGAGCGCAGATCCACAGACTGTCACGACAACATCAGGGCTGACTGGATGATATTTTGTCCTCAGTAGGAGGATGACGACGATGATCTGATGTTCACAGTTCGTGCTGTCAGAGACTCGCTGTCCTCTCAAAGTTTGACATTTTAAAAGACTTTACCTCCGAGGGACCACCCACACCTTCCCCCCACCAGTGTTGCTGGAACAAACAGTGGCGCGACTGTAAATATGTGTTTCTGTCTCAGAAGTAACACTCACTGTTTGCGTGACCACACAAGGTCAGTTGTCATGAAAAGAATTTAATTTCTTCGTTTGATAGCTTTGAAACAGTTCCATTCGTCTCGTCCAAACATGTTGGACAATTATTTCACTCCAATAAAGATTATATTTTAAATTATATTAAGTGTCCAGCTAGACGTTATGTAAACAAGTCTTCCATATGGTGCATTCTGAGAGCATTTGGACTGGCTCCCCTACATTTCTTTTGTAACCTGTTTGTTTACACCAGAAGCGAACAAATGTCAAGATGAGGCTTTCATATTGCACAACCTCATCAGCTTAAGGTTAAACAATAAAAATGTCACTCTGGCTCATTGTTGACTGCATGGCTTTCAAACTTGGATCCAATTTGGGGTCTTATTTAAGGCCAGTGGGTTCTCTGGCTCTTAATTGAATAATAGACTCTGTCTAGCCTAAAAGGCCAAGCCCACAGACAACACGCATTGTCTGCGGCATTTATTCTGGCATTTGGTCCGTCCAGAGTGCCAAGCTGAGAACATGTCCCTCAACACACAGCTGTAAGACTCTATAAACGCCCGCTTTCTGCCTCCTTATCCTCGTCTGTTTGCTCGCGTTCGCTTCCCTAAGAGGTGCCTAATGTCTGTTTACATTGTCTTCTGTCATCAGAAAAAAACAGACACAAACACAGTGCCCATTGCTCCACCCACACACATCACCAGCTCCCCACTCAAACTGCATTTGACTGTGAGTGACATTCAAGCCTGCTGCTCCGGAGGGAAACTCATTATAGAATGCTAAACACTGCCGTCCAAAGGGCCACGCAGTGTTAATTAGTGTTGGCGGACGATGGGACACGTGTGTTGTGTCAGCTTACTATAGCACCAGCGCACAACTCTGACCTTTCTACCGCAGGCTGTGTCCCCAACACACACTCACACAAACTCTCACACACACAGACGATTCCTTTTTTCTATGATCGCTTGACTGATATGCTCTTTTCTCTCTTTCATGAATGCACATCATGTGTGCCTTTGAATTAATAACTCTGCCTGGTTTTTCTCTCAGATTTTCTTTCAGCTTGTATCCACTCGTCCCTTTTCTTTACCTCCTGTGATTTTTGCCTACTTAGGCCCTCATTTATTGGAGGTTTGCGAGTAAGTAAACGTGAACAATTATTCACAAACCTGTGGAGGCAGATTGCTTCTGACTGATGCACAAACTAGGATCCATCATGCGTTTACTGTGTAACAGACAGTTTACTATGTACAGAAAGGAAGTACGAGAGGTTTTTATGAAGGTTTGAGGTATCTCTGTATCCGAGCGCCTGCCTCCTTCGACTCCTCTCTTACTTTCTCCCGGCGCTCTCCGCTCCGTGTAACCTGTATTTTGGAGTGAGTGCCACCTGAGAGAAACCCTCACCATGTCATTTATACAGCCGCCTCTGTCAGCAGAGATAGCTGCGCTGCATGACATCCCTCTCATTTATTCACTCTGCCGAGCGTGTGTTGGGGGAAATCCTGGTGCGATAGGCTGCACATACCGAAACCGGGAGACATGCAAACAGCTATATGGAGGCAGGGAAACGTGCACAATAGCCGGCTTGATTCGACTGTTAAATTGTGGGACGATAAATTGAAAAGAAAGGAGAAGCAGCAGGCTGTGGTCTCTGTCCGGGACTGTCCGATAACGTGTGGTGCCTCTCACTGAGTCAGTCACTCGCCCGCTCGCTCAGGCCTTGAGTCATTTATCTGTGGGACTTGAGATTCTGCACTTTTGTAAATAAAAGTAATAAATTCACTCTGTCTACTGTTGGGCACAGTCACTCACTCACCCTCCCTCTTGCCCACTCACACACACACACACACACACACACATTTGAATGCTCTCAGATGTATACCATCAAGACTATTTTTAGCCTGACTGCAGCCTTACACTGAGAATCCTCCCCGTCATCCCTCTCTTCAGCACCGAAAACCTCGCCCGCTGTCTCCGCTGTTTGTGCTTTGTCCCACGCTTCCGTCACGGCACACACCGACAACTTTCTCCCCGCTCGCCCTTCACTCTCTCCCACCACATCTGGCCCTCTCCTGAAAGCCTTTTTACCTTTCGCCTTGACAGGCAATCAGCTTCTCCCGTTCACCGCGCAGCCACATATGTGCTCCCCTCCCTGTTTGTTGCCTCCCTCCTTCTCCCCTTGATGTCTCCCGCGGGGGAGAGAGTGTGGAGTTATTTGATGCCTGCACTGCAATGTGGCCGCCGTGTAAAAAAAAAAAAAAGAAAAAAAAAAGAGGTTCTCCTCGGCAACGGATTCATAAAATTGTTGTATTCATTCAGGAAATTGATTTTCTTTTTGATATAATTTTCTCGTCTCGCTGCTGATAATGACGGGTATTCTTTGATTAAACAGATTGACACCTGGAAATGAAGTTAAATAAATGAGATAGTGGTTTGGTTGGCGGGGAAAAGGAAGAATTTATGACCGTCTCAGGAAACCACATGTGCAAAAAATACAGACACATACGCACACATACACACACACCCTCACACACGCAGCACTCTGCCCCTGTCTTTATCTCCCTGCGTCTGTCTTTTTCTGTTTGCGCATGACAGAGTTTTATATGTGCCTCTAAATCACTGCAATACTCACACTTTAGCCCAAGGCTACAAAAAGCTGAGAGGGAGGAGGGTAAATGGTCCAGGATGAGAGCACGGAAGGAAGGAAGGGGGGGGGGGGGGGGGGGGCCCCAG
>JAUESE010000092.1:9536277-9554949 GCA_032274725.1 Malacoctenus triangulatus
ACACACACACACACACACACACACACACACACACACACACACACACACACACACACACACACACACACACACGGTGCATACACACACACACTCGCGCATGCACGCACACGCTCGCCTGCAACATCCAATCTCCCCTTTAATCCCTGCTCAATTTTGGTAATCAGCATATCACTTGTGCACATCTGGCACACTGTTGTACTTCTGCTGCTCTCATATCGCTAAACTCTGTTTTTGCTCTGTCATGTCTCATATCGGGGAACCTATTTATGTGTCAACTGGTGCTGCTTCCAATGAGACGCTGCAGGTAAGAACTTACCAGGCAGGACCTCATCATTTGAACTCATCAGCCACTAAACTATCTCCTAGCTTTGTTTTTTTTTCCTGAGTGTCATGTGGCATTAAAATTACAACAGTGTCAGCATTGACTGATTATCTTGTACTCTTTCTCCACCACAAAAGCAGGTTCGTGATTTGAGACGCAGCAGAAGCTTTTCGAGGGACAAAAACACCTCCAGGAGTGGCATTGGCACGAAACCCTGCAGAGAAGTTACCCCTGGTTCCACTGTGAACTCCAACACAAACGTCTAAAAGAGGACAAAATTCTCTGACAATGAGTTGCAAAGCAGGAAAACTGTAATCACAGCGGTCCTGCTGGTGCAGTAGCTTTTTTTCATGAGGGATGAAAAGTCCAGCCTGGAACAAACTCTGTTTTTGTTCCTGCCACCAAGAGGAATCAAACAACTTTCTCTGTTGTTGTGGATTATGTAGCGACCTTTAGTTTGCATCTGATCTAACAGCAGATGGATTGTCTGCGAAGTCTGAATGATTCACAAACTGTGAAACGACACGAAATACACCAGAACAGGTGGATGATACAGAGACTCTCCGTGTGCATTCAGGTCTGCTCACCTACTAAAGGCAACAAAGGTATTAGGTGGATGCAGCTTGCATAAAATATGTCTTCGTTAATTCTTTCCATTTAGACAACAACATTATCAATTTTCACAGAAGAACAGTCAGAGTCAGTTCACAAACAGCCCAATTCTACCATTTGGTTTCTCTTGCTAACGTCTGGTGACAAATACATAAAGAGTAGTTATTGTTTTGCATTGCAGTTGTGCACCTCCTATCAACACTCTGCTATTCTGTCATTATTCCTGTTTCTCTTCTCCCGGAGGAATGTGAGCCTAAATTTTTTGTTATTCTTTCAGTTATTTAAAATGTCAGTTCAGCAGGACTATTTATTGCATGAAAATACAGATGCTATGCTAATCAGGGAAACTGAGCATACGGCATTTATTCTATGAGCTTTTAGGAGCTGCATGAGTGTACAGACAATACTGCTACACACATACTGTGTGCTGGTCACCACTCCATAAGCTGATAGGCTATTTAGCACCACAGAGGTTGTTGTCAGAGAGGATGTCACAGAAAAGTGCCGGTGTAAAAAGCTGAGGTGAACTTTGACAGGGGCCAAACTGTTCCAGCCACACGACCGCATCAACACGTCATGGCGTCTCTGAAAGCGCCAAGCCTGCGGGGTGCTCCCAGGCAACCGGGGTGATCGTACGCTGACACCGACGTGAGAAAGAACAAGGCACTGGGCAGCAACACAGTGTTCGGGAATGAGCTGGAACAAGTGTGATTGCATTGCCTCCAACTCGCAGCTTGCAGGACTTAAAGGATCTGCGGCTCAAGTCGTGGCGCCAGATAACACCGAGGTCCTCCAGAGGTCTTGTAAACTCGCAGCCTCCGTGGGCTGAACCTGATTTTGAGGCATTTGAAGCACAAGCGGCTTATGAGGCTGCTGCACCCGTATTGCTTCTTCTATCGATGAGTAATCAACAGAGTCAACAAAGCCAGCCAATTCTAATAATCAATTCTCAATTAATAGATTGATGTTTACAATTTTTACTGAGAAAAGAAGTTGTTGTGTTCACAGGACCAACTTCTTGTGGACAGACAGGAACTTCTTCTCCAACCTGTCTCACCAACATGAACTGTGGCTGTATAAAAACCAACGCAGACGCATCACGATCATCAAGTCAGAGGCTGTGACAGATCTTGTCTGTGGACTGCAAACCCAGACATGTGTGAGCCGTTTCATCTCTGAAAACGAGATAAACACCAGAGCGCTATATGTGAAGTCATGGAATATATTAGGGGAAGAATACTCCGCATTTTATTGATGTTTTACAGCTATGATGTGCTGCTTTTTAGCTGCCCTTTCTAAACACATTAGGCATTTGAATTAGGCGTTGTGCTGAATAAATATCAGTCAGAACAGCTTTGGTCTCCCTTGTTAGTGGAATGTAATGAAGCTCAATGGTATTGCACATCACTACACAGAATTCCACAGTAAAAAGACGAATAAAAAAGGCTGGAGCGAACATACGAGATAAAATTACAGTCGCAAAAGCTGGACAGACAGAGACCAACATCATGTGGCTCTTTTAGAACAGACTCGAACGTTATTTTACTTCCTAAAAAAGGTTGAAGAACTGATCTCGCTTCAGACAAATTACCCACTCGCCTTCTAATGCATAAAATTTTAAACAAGACAGTTTCCTAAAATTTATTAATGTTGTGTCATTGACACACAGTAACACAAGATGCTATATCTTGCCACAGAGTAATTCCATAAAACTGCGAGTGATTTACGGCACGCTATATATTTATTTTCAGATGGCCATAAATCCTCCCACTCAACCTCATTTCACATATTTATAGGAAGAACTGGCCTTCAGCAGCTGTGCTTGATATACCTTCCTCCAATGCCCTCACTCTGAAACCATGTAAACAGACGGAGACGGAAAGGTGGAGAGAGACAGAGGCAGACATAAAAACAGCAGGAGGAAGCGTTATATATTCAGTGTGCTAACTGACCTTTCCATGCTCATGCCCCCTGTAATAGCATTAACACAGCAGCTACCACCATGGCCATCAATTATCTGACCAACCCTGCCTGCTCCACCTTAACTAATAGTTACCCCCCCCCCTCCGTCCTCCCCTCGTCTCCCCCACATTGCTCTTCCTTCCTCTGGATTTCCCACTCAGCTCCAATCTTCACTTTAAAGCCCCATAACTAATGAGAAAAGAAAGTGTACATGCAATTCTTTTCAGGCTACATCTCGCATGTAACTCTGGCTCCCTCTGACCCCCACCACCCCAACTCCCCCAACACAGAGTTTCTTTTTTCTTTTCTTATTCCGTCTGTTTTTTTTTTCGGCTGTTATTTTCACGCTCTCAAAGTCATTCTTTGATGCATAAAACAAACTGAGATATAAGTTTCATTTATTCCCTTTGTTCCTCACACAATGTCTACTTCTAAATATCGCAGGCCGATGAAGGACGCACATGATAGTTTTGATAATCTTGTTTACTGGTAATTTGTGGTAATTCTAGAGGTGATCTTCATGATTCAGAGTTAAATTTTTGTTCACGTAATCAATTTTTCCCCCTCTTTTTCATACAGAAGTTGTAAATTTGAGAAAGTTTTCACAAAAAAAGTCAGAAACAAAACATTACAGCAGCCAATGTTTGTTATGTAGACTGCCCCTTGACAATTTAGGGTGTGGTAACACAAAAAAAACATCACTCTCTCTCTCTCTGTATGTATGCTTGTTTACATAAACACACATCTTTAGTCTGTGAAATACAATGCACCTGTACATCGGATTTTTTCTATCATGTCACTCTTCTGTTTTCAAAGAAGAATGGATTGTTTTTGTCTGATAACATGAATGCAGCAGCATTAAAATTAATGTGTTATGAGTAAAATGCATTTACAAGATTATGATTATTTGCTATTTTATTTATAAGCTTTTGGAAGATAAAACTGAGCATTATAGATTTGGTCTGATATTTTATTTATGTTTATGTATGTAAATGCAAAGCAGAGATGGCATGTGGATACGCACATACATTAGACCTTATGCTCTACCTCTTTAAACTACACCATGCGCTCATTTAAATTAGCCTCTTACTTCTTTATGGTCCAATGTGGACACAGCATAAATTTTTCAATAATGCCATAACACGGTGGATGTAAATATTCGGTCATGTCGTTTTTATCTTTATAATTGGAATTAAACATAAATTTGACAGCGAGACATTTATTATTGTTTTCTTTTTTTTTTTTTTTAATTTATTATCACGCTGTTTCATTTTCTTCCTGATCCAAACATCAATAGCAATATGTATATGGAGGGACAGAAGAAGAGGAGAGGGTTAGAGTGTGGTCATTAACGAGAGGCAGAGAGGGAGACTCCTTCCCCTGCATTCAAATGATGCTTAATCCAACACTATCAACACTCCTCTCGTCCCTCCTACTCCTCACCCCTAATCCTCATCCTTCTTTTTCTCTATTTTTCTGTGCCATTTCACAGAGGAGACTACCATGCAATACGCTCCCTCATCCGTCTCTCTCATTCTTCCTCTCTATCCATATTTATCTCGTTTTTCTCCTCTCTCTATAGGCTCCTTTCCCCTATTTCACCAAGGACGTGGATATATCTCCTCCTACCCGGCCCCCTCTCCCTCTATTTCCCTCTATTTCCCTCTCTCTCTCTCTCTCTCTCTCTCTCTCTCTTTCTCTCTCGGTAAGTCTCTTTTCCTCCATCCCTCTGTCTTTCTCTCATCTTTCCAAGAGATAACTGTGTGCAGGCTCTTTCATCTTCTCCTCCCTGAAGAGACGACTGCCCAGTGGACACAGAGAAGCAGAGTCAGCATTTCAGTCCTCTATGATGTCACGGACCCCTCGACCCAACCTCACCACCCCCACCCCCACCCACTCCCAACCTCCAAAACCACTCACAATTATAATGAGTTCTACGGAAGTGACAGTAAAGGAAAATCAAACGCAACAAACAGCTCAGCCTATTTGTCTCTTACACGACTAATGCATGAGGGAAGCACTCACCAAAACTGTGCCTTACAAGAGGTGAAGAATAGCAGCAAGCTGCATCTCCACCGGAGAACTCTGGCGCACTGCTGCGCTCATGAGACCGAGAGAGAGCGGGAGAGCGAGGGGGAGAGGGAGAGAGAGAGAGACAGAGAGAGAGAGAGAGCAAACGCAAAACCACTCTGGAGTTGGAGTAGAAAAGTCTGACCTTTTTGTCTCTGATTGATACATTGGATTGGGAGGTTTTGAATTCTAACGATTGGTTGGTGAGGAGACGGCGTCTAGACAGATGGTCAGAGAGCGGCGAAGAGATGCACAGGTGAAGTGATCCGGCGAGTGAGAGTTAAGGAACAAGGCGAAGGGGTGCAGAACACGTGAGAAAAGGAGGAGAGACAGAAAGAGAGAGGGGGAGCGAAAGAAAAGGGGAAGATAGTTACAGTGAGGGGAGGAGGGAGGGAGGGAGGGGGGAGGGAGAAGGAGGGATGGGGAGGAGGGGGAGGTTGAATGTGTTAATACACAGGAACACTGCATCAAACCAATGCACTGCTCTGAGGCTGGCTGAGCAGCTGAGAGGAGTGCGTCAGCAGTACATTCACGTTCCCACTGAAGGACAAAGGGAGGGGGCAGAGCGAGCATCTTAGCTGCCTGCAACACCGACACACATCGGAGGGGGGGAATAGAGAAAAGAGAGATTGGAGAATAAACAAGAAGAGGAGATGTGGATTAGAATGCTGCTCCTGCTGTTTCTGTGACGGTGGGCTGCCTGTTAGAGTGCTCGCGTGCCTCTCCATCGCTCTCTCACACACTCTCTCCTTCGCACACTCTATCTTTCTCTTGCTCTTGATCTGTCAGTGGCTCTCTCTCCCCCCTCTCTCTCTCCCTCTCCCTCTCTCTCTCTCTCTTCTCTCTCTCTCTGTTCTACTCTGGCTACTGCAGTAGTCCACCAGCCAGCCGCAAGTCTGACAGCCACACACATGGCTAACTGCCACAACTTACTACCTCAGCCCTGGAGAAAAAACTAACAACTAAGCAAGCGGGAGAAGACTGCAGGAGGCAGCCCGGGGAGCAAACAGCGAGCCGAGAGAAGAATCCTCAACACCTTTCTTTGCTTTATGGATACAGATACGGAGCCCACTTCCACACACATCCAAGCAGCGTCATCCGCTCTCTTTTCTCTCATCGCAGAAGAGGACAAGAGTGCGCTCTCTCTCTTCCGACAGCCTTTCGCGAAGCTCCAACAGTGCAGCGCATCCCCTTCTGCACCCCCCACACAGCGCCACCATCTCTCCCACCACCCCCAACCCCCCTCCCCCCAGGAGGAATAGACGGATTACTGCTAACTGTGCACACGGCAGCCTGCAGCTGCTCTGACCAGGGCCAGCCCAACATTGGGAGGAAGCAAGAGGAGCACAGAGGAGGAGAGGAGAGGGGGGATGACTGTGCCGGGAGTTCTTTAGCCTTTTTCTGTCTCTCATTCTCTGTCACAACAGGGCTAATCAGCGACCGACAAGCCCTTGGCAAAGTCACAGTGAGGGAGGTCTCTCCCCCAAACAGGCGACCAGCCGACGAGCCAACACATGTATCAGGAGTCGACAGAAGAGGGGATTTTTTTATTTATTTCACTTGGTCACTTCTTCTCTCCTCCTCTGCCGTGGTGAGCTGTGCGATGGATCATTGTGATTTATTCACAGTGGAGCTGCATTTTGGAGCCTGCAGCCTGGCAGGGGGGCAGTTAACAGGAGCAGAAGGGACCCCGGCACCTGCTAAGTCTTCATGGCCTTACCTATGCCTGTGAGTGTTTTCCATGCTGCTCTCAGTCTTTAATATCAGGAGCCATTTTGTACCCTTGGCTAATCGAGGGCCACTTTACTTTTGCAAAAAGGGAAAACAAGAAGGCATCTGTTCCACGCCGCTCCGCGGAGGGGAATTTATAAGCGAATGTGATGCATGACTGCTGCTTTTAACATTTGGAAAGAGGAAAAAAGGAGCACTTTCAAACTAATGAGGTACGTCACCGACACTGTCACTCAACATTTTTCCTTACATTGCTGCACTGCCTCTCACTTGTGACTTCTCTTGTATTAATCTCTTTCAATCTGTCTGTCCCTCTCTTTTTTTTCCCCCTCCTGCATTCCTTCACTCGACAATCTTGATGTAGCATCTCCCTGCACCGTCGATGGAACTTGGGAGCCTTGAGTTGCTCCAGCCAGGCTAGGGTGGTCTGTCCTTTGGTGTGTGCCGTCTCCCCCCAACATGCAGAATAATGAGCCCTCCACACCATGAGTCCTCTGGGCCAGGTTAGTGTGCAGCCTACCTGGAACGCAGCCCTGCTCGCCGTGCTCTCACTCATGGTGCCTGCCCTCAGTATGTGCCAGTCCACAGGCCCTGAGTTGGGCTCAGCTAACCCACAGAACTGTCCAGGTGTGTGCTCCTGCACTAACCAGCTCAGCAAGGTGGTGTGTACTCGCAGAGGCCTGATTAGGGTTCCTCCGAACATCCCAGCAAACACCAGGTACCTAAACTTGATGGAAAATAGCATAGAGACCATACAGGCTGACACCTTCAGACACCTGCATCACCTGGAAGTACTACAGCTGGGCAGGAATGCCATCAGGCAGATTGAAGTGGGGGCATTCAATGGCCTGACCAGTCTCAATACCCTGGAGCTGTTTGACAACCGGCTGACAGTCATACCCAGCGGAGCGTTCGAGTATCTCTCAAAGTTGAGAGAACTATGGCTTAGAAACAATCCTATTGAGAGCATCCCGTCTTATGCCTTTAACCGTGTTCCCTCACTCATGAGACTGGACTTGGGAGAGTTGAGGAAGCTGGAGTACATTTCTGATGGGGCCTTCGAGGGCCTTCAAAATCTCAAGTACCTGAACCTGGGGATGTGCAATTTGAGGGAGTTTCCCCATCTGTCCCCTTTAGTGGGACTGGAAGAATTAGAGATATCAGAGAACCTTTTCCCTGAACTGAAACCTTGGGCCTTTCGGGGGCTCAAGAATCTACGTAAACTGTGGATTATGAACTCTGCGATTACGACCATTGAGAGGAATGCATTCGATGACATCACAGCCTTGGTGGAGCTCAACTTAGCTCACAACAACCTGTCCTCCCTCCCCCATAACCTCTTCACCCCTCTTCAGTACCTGGTGGAGTTACATCTACACCACAACCCCTGGAAATGTGACTGTGATGTCGTGTGGCTCTCGTGGTGGCTCAGAGAATACATTCCCACCAACTCCACCTGCTGTGGACGCTGCCACACCCCGGTCCACATGAGAGGACGCTACCTGGTGGAGGTCGATCAGACAACGTTCCAGTGTTCAGCACCGTTCATACTTGATGCCCCGAGAGACCTGAACATTTCTGCAGCCAGAGTCGCGGAGCTGAAGTGTCGCACAGCCGCGATGAGCTCAGTACGATGGCTTCTTCCCAACGGGACAGTGTTGACCCACGGCTCAGCTCACCCAAGGATATCCGTCCTCAACGATGGAACCCTCAACTTCTCAAATGTTCTCCCGTCAGACACTGGGGTCTATACTTGCATGGTAAGCAACATGGCAGGAAATTCCAACGCGTCAGCCTACCTAAACGTCAGCAACGCCGAGCTCAACACTTCTAATCTGTCCTACTTCACCACTGTGACGGTGGAAGTTCTGGAGCCCACAGTGGAGGAGACCCCCAAACCCAAGCCAACGGTCCCTCCCTCACCCTCCGTCTTTCAGCCTGTCTTTATCTCCACACCTACCGTGCTGTTCCAAAACACTCAGACTCCAAGGCAGGTGTCGATTCCTACTGCCAGAGTCCCCAGTGGGCCAGCTGCCAGCCTGGATGAGGTGATGAAAACCACCAAAATCATCATTGGCTGTTTTGTCGCTGTTACCTTGCTGGCAGCTGCCATGTTAATAGCGTTCTATAAGTTGCGTAAGAGGCATCAACAGAGGAGCACGGTGGCGGCAGCCAGGACCATAGAAATCATACAGATGGAGGAAGAGGTTCCTCCGGTTCCACCGCCCACATCTGGATCTAGTGGCTCTGATGACACAGGGTTGGTACTGCCTACATTAGTGGAACACAACAGCAACACCTTTAAGCCTGGGTATGTGTCCTCTTCCTCCTCATCACGCCAAGGGGGCTACGGAGCCCACTGGACCCATAACAACTCTCTTCATCGCTCAGTCAGACAGCATCACAGCCACATCAGCACCATTGCTGATCCCTACGTCATTAAGACTACTCATGGCAAGGAGAAGGTTCAAGAGACCCAAATCTGAGTAACGCTCCCTGTGGATCTATCTGTGACTCTGCTCAGACCTCTCCTCTCCTGTCTGCTCACCAGTCCATGCAATAGAATGCACAAAGAACAAAACAGTAACTTTCTTTTGTACAGAAGTACAAAACGGAGACTTTTTTTGTTTCTTGTACATGCCTATACATAAGTATATAAATATTAAAAAAAAAAATTATAAATATATATAAATGAAACTACCGTCAGGCAGTTGTGAGACATGCAGATTATATTAGAAAAGAAAGTAATTTGAAACTATTTTCTAATAACTGGTGACTTCTATTTAAAAAAAAAAAAAAGATGCTGAAAATATTTTGTTTTTCCTTTGGTTGAAAATAAAGGATGTACTGTCTATTGTAGGGAAAGAGGCATTTAGTTTGTTTTTGACCATATTTAGAAGCCAGTAAAAACTCTTTATAAAAAGGCACCAGTTTCTAAATACAGCCCCAAATGTAAGCTCCAGTTTTCACAGTGCCAAATATTATATGCAATAAAATGGTATTTCAAGACTAAGAAAGACAAAACATCACACAAGCAAAATCTAGATAGATATCAACATTTGTCCAATAGCAGCATAATGGCACAGATAGATTGTGCTGTTCAGTAGCTATCAGCCAAATGCTTTTGGACTGCAGTGAATATCTGCAGCTAAGGTTTAACCCTCTGTTTGCTGGAGCTAAGCTGCGTTTATTTGACAATGCCAGTGCTTCTTAGTTGTAGCGTATCTAAACATGTTTATTTAGTGAGCACATGATTCCCCACACATTCAACTGGCAAAGGTGGAACGCAGGCTAATAACAGCTGTTGCAAATACGTTGTTCTGTTATTGGTTGCATATTGTATAATTTTTATTTCCCTTAGGTTTTGACATGCTTCTTAATGGCTTGTGTAGTGTTTAGGGCTAATTTAGTAATGCATTACAGCAGTTGCCTGACTTGTCTCTGCAAGGGCTCATTCCGATGCTAATTTTTCAAAGGAACAGACATGTGGTGCAGTGATACAGGGCTTTGCTGACCGTTCTGCTTTTGGAGAAAAACACAGAGGATTGAAGTGAATCATAATGAATGTCTGAACCCGGGGCTTTTCCATGGACTACATTGAAACATTACCTTGTGTTTCTTTTTTTCTTTAACATTTTATTTTTAGCAACACTATTTTTATGGAGAGACAAAGGAGGCTACGAAAAATAAAAAAAACCTTTGGTTTGTATTTCTCTAATCAGAAACACTTTCATCTGATGTTTTTTCTTCTCTCTGAATATATTTCCATTTGTGTGTAAGTTGTTTAATCGTGAAGGCTGGAGGCAGTATTGTAAATCGTATCCTACCCCAAACCCCCATCTTACGGTCCTATGCATTTATTTAGTGTCTGCATGAATGGGTCTTTAAGTAACTGGTGTACAATGCTGCATTATACCCCACAGTGGGGCTCTATGCAGGTCAGATAGGCTGTTGGTCTTTGATGCCTCAGCTTAGTTCTTAACATTGATTTCTCAGTGACTGTGATGGGGAAAAATACATGTATCCCACAGTTCTACAGTTTGTGGGTTTCTTTTCCTTACGTACTCCTCTGCAGGTTGTAGTTTCCAATCGGTCTTTTATCAAACGGAACGGAGACATTCATTTTATTTATTTATTTATGTTTATGAAAAGGAGACACCATACTTTAGCATTTTGTGAAAATTCACACAAGTCAATTATAACAAAGCAATTACTGCCAAAATGCAATCTCAATGCACCGCTAAACAATTAAAAAGCAGATTTTCATCCTTTATTTTGCAGTTGCTGTATGTGTCATCGTATATCTCGGCAATCTTGACGTCATGCAGCAAATAGACCAGCGACCACAGATAAGCGTGGCGAGTCTTTATCATAGCTGAATCACCGTACCTTTGGCATTATACGCTTGTCCTTCATACACACACTCATCAGTCCCTTGCACTGATTTTGATGGACGCTATACAAGCCTGCAGGTTATTTGGTCACTTGAAAGGTTTGTGTTGTTGCACAAAAAGTGTGCCAGCTGAGGCTCTGTGGGAACAGAAGAACATCCAAGCATGATGCCCGTGATAATTATGGAGAGTGGTGAGGTGACAGGAACACCGAGGCTCCCTTTTCAACCTCCAGACAGAACATCATTTAACATCAAGAAACTGTTAATCATTGGTAGATATGCATAGGCTGGAATCCTGTTAATTTATGGATATATGCTTCATTTCATGACATTTACAGTGAGGTGACTACATTTCATTGGTTGTACTTATGATGCAGATACCCAAAACAAGGACAGGAATCATGCAGCATGCTTGAACACAGGATGAGTCCGTCAGCGAGCGGCAATAAAAGATGAGCATTAGTTAGAATTAGTTGCATTGTATGAAGCAAAACATGTTAAAAAAAATTCCAATATAGATCAAACTACAGTTTGATTTAAAATATATCCAAAGAGTTTGGAGGACTTTTCAGCTCTGAAAGGATGAATGAAGAGTTCTTGGTGTTTTCTGGCAGCACATACAGCAGCATGTGAGAGCAGGTAGGCCTGAAGAAACAGATGGAACTCAAGTTTATACTCCAAAAAAAAAAAAAAAAAAGTGAGAGCGATACGTCGCTGAATATTCAATCATCAACAGACTGCGATGGCTTCTCTTTGCTTTGGCAAAACAGAATGTTCTTGGTTGTTACAGTATGTGTGGGTAGAAAAAGAGCAGACTCTTATTATTTCCCCAGCACAGCGTGGCTTTGGCCGTGCTTGCGACTTCATAAGAGGCTACTGGCTGTTTGTAAAGCCTTTAATGTGCCTGATAACCAGCCACATACAAACACTCACAGCTACTTCCTTTCTTCTTTCTTCTGTCCTCCTCCTCCTCTTCAATGTTAACAGCAAAAGGGGAGGAAAGTCCAGAATTACCATAATACTATCAACCATTCAGTCGATTTAAGCCCGCTACACCAGTGTCGAGGGTGAGAGGCTGAGGGGCGGAGTTGGAGTGGCCAGTGTGTGTTCACCGCTGGAAAGAAGGACCCAGACAATAGTCCTTCCCCTGACAACATCAGCAGGGTTAATATGAATCTATTCTCTGGGGTGGCTGCTGTCTTATCTCCTGCAGCTGAGTCAGTCGTGTGCTTTGGATTCGGCTGCGTGTTGCCTTGTTGCAAACGAGCTGTGAAGATGTTCTGTCGTAGCTGCCGCCGTCCTCCTTTCTTTGTCCCCACCTTTCATCACTTGCTAATTGACTCAAAGTCATCAACTGGCTCCCCTTCATCACCGCTAACCCCCCCACCCATCATATATTTGCCTCCCGTTATCAATGTGGCTCACAGATTTGCATAGCGTTTCAGCTTCTGCTTACTAAAGCTCGCGCGTTTCGCCCCCCCTTCCTATTGATTTTCAGCCAATTGGTAACCGATAAAGCTTCAGCCAAAGATGCAATGCATCATTCTGAAGTAAGCAGTGTGTCAGAAGCTCATGCTCTTCATATTGGCAGGCGATGGAAGGGGTGAAAGGGATGGCTGAGCTGTCGCCATATAGTCTGTCTGCCTGCACGCTGATAGGATCTACAGAGAAACAACAGGAAGAGGACGGGGATAAGGCTCGATGGCTGACACTGCGCGAGGTTAAGGGTTTGTTGGGAACGAGTCCTTGAGCCTTGAGATCCATATCTGTTAATGAAGTCTCCAGCAGTACGAGGTGTTGGTCAGGTGGCGGGCCACAGAAATTCTGTCACAGTTCCTCCACTGACTGATGCCTTTCTGTGCCCACAAAGGGATTGCAAGAAATGATCCATGCTGCTCTTAGAAGTGAGAAATGGCCCTGACTCGATTCTCATCCCCCCCCTCAACGCTTGATTAGCCAGCCAACACCTGACTGCACCGCTTTTCATACTGCTATACTACCAAACTTTATTCTGTCCCGGAGTCCATGGCCGCACTGAGAACGATGCACGGATTTGCTTTGTCTCCAACAAATGACCATAATTGGAAAGAGGAGCAACGAGGGGAGGTGAACACACTAAAATACAGACAAATATGAAACTGTTTATGAGCCTGAATGAAAGTGTCAAAACCTTCTGTGGGGTTTTTTCTGATTTTTGTGGGTCAAGAACAAAACAAGGTAACAAAAGAGGAAAAGAGGTAACAGCTCTCTCTCTGTCTCACACACCCTGCATGTACACACAAACCCACTTGGTTTCTACAAATAGTCTTAGAAAAAAAAAAAAACTTGAGCCATTTTCAGTCTTTAGTGAGCGGAGCTTTTTCCTGTCGATGCTATTCCACCAAAACTTTCTTTGAATAATTCACTAAAACATGGCACGCACATTAGGCTACAACACAGGGATTTAGTTTTCTTCATTATGCTGCCAGGATTTTTCTTTTTTTTTACTTCAGTAAAATATTTAAAGTGAGTCTCCCAGATTTACAGTGGGACTGTTTGTTTTTCATTTCTCTGGACGGCTGCGTGTGCACCAGGTGGGCCCACTTCTATCACTCGTGCAGTATAAATTAATTACAGCTAATTTTTCACATGCAAAGGATGTTAAAACAAAGGACGAGCCCCGTTATTTTCCTCACACAGTCCACAGACACACACGACTGCATTGAACTGTATGTGTCACTGTCACTGTAATGTAGGCCACGGTGCTCCCTTTGAACCAGTGCATCTGTGGATTAGGGCTGGCAACTTCAAGTTGTTCCTGGTTGTTTCTTCCTCTGTCAGTCAGCCTGTGTCATATCTCATGCGTGCGGGTGTGTCGCTGCGCAGGGAAGAGTGTGTCCTCTGCAGCAGTGACAGCCTCTGTTCTGTTATTTTAACCTTGCTATTCATGACTACAGAGGTAAAAGCAGAACACACACATGAAGACAAGCTGACAGCCAAACAAACAGGGGAGAGAAAAGAAATGGGGCGCGCACTTCGTGTCGCATTTTGCTCCTTGCGTGAGATCTAAGGACGGGTAACGCAGTTTTAGTTAAGTTATTATGTCTCCTTTTGATTTCAGGTGATGATAATGTGTCTGTACAGAGGTCCACAGAAGAACAACAGCAGTGTTGGCTGTAATAAAATCAATCTGCACATTCAAGTTTTTAAAAGCCCTGAAAACATCTGTTACTTAATCACCCTTTTGTAGTCCGAGATGAATGCACCATTATCCGCCTATGTTCGAGTTCTTCTGGCCGTTTCATGGGGGAGATTTATGCGTTTGGCTTTGTCTCAGATCACTCCCACTTTTCCTCATTCACCATTACTCTTCACGGCAGGTTCTGACCTCCAAAATGAGATTTCACACACTTGTTAAATATCAGCGCGTTGCATCATCACCGCTAACTTTCATATCTACAAACTGCGGTTCATCAGTTTGGGAAAAATCTTCGAGGGCACGAGTGTTTTTTTAAGCTTGTGGATTCTCTTAGCGCGCATTCAAACTCAACAATTTAAATGTATAAATCAAAAGTAAACATATTTGATGAATTTGAACATTTTAATGTTGGTAATCTCTCTGGTAACTGCTGAAGTGAAATCTTACAGCTGTATATCTTTGAAGAGAACTTCAATCTATAAACTGTGTTTATCTTTTCATTCTTTTACTGCTTGTCTGATTGGCAGGCAGTGCTGACTCTAATTGATTTAAAACACACTGTGTATAAGGTGGTCTTAATTTAGATTAGATCAGGATTAATTTTTGTTTAAAAAAACTGCTCCTTTTATATTTAAATTGTACTTTCTTATAAGTCTTTAGGGGTCCATGTAAACTATCTACATGTAAGTACAGTCAAAATTCCCTTTCGAGAGGTCAGCATTTGGCAAACCTCTGAAAAAGGACCAATATCAGGTGTATTTCACTCTGCACGACAGACAAAACTGCCATAATGACAAACCCAAGAGATCTTTAAGCGTCACAAACACATCTCACATCTTCACTCACTCGCTGCTATGTACCTAGCACCAATCTCCGACTCTCAGTGAACGCCGTGAGTGATTCACCGCCAACAAACCCAAACATATTGAGGGAACGAGGCAGCGAGGAAGGGAAAGAGAGAGAGTCATTTCAAATGGCGCACAAAGATTTTTGTGAGCCGTTTCACGCCAGTAAGCCTGTGCAACAAGCTCATAGGTTCATCAATAGGCTCACTGTCAAATCTTCACAGCTCAGCAACAGTTTTGGCGGCTGCATAGATTCACTTGTTTCTTCTTCTTTTTTTTTTTTTTAAACTTGACTTCCGTCTCTTTTTTTCTTTCATTTTATCGACCCTGCCAATAACATCCAAGGCCTCGGGGTTGCTATGGTTTCCCTGGATTCCAGTGCAGTGGTGATTGGCTGTAGAGGAAATTGTGGTAGACATGGAGCGATGTGAATAGGGAGCTGACTGTGACCCTGACAGAATGTACTGTATTCATATTTACTTTGAGGACCTTGGTTAGACAGCCACTCCAAATAAAACTCAATGGGCCTATTCACTGGTGGGTATGTGCTGAATTCAAGCTGTGGCAGAAAGACGAGATTGATGGTGGGAATGAAGTAATCAATGATACTTTTTCCTTTCACAAACGACATTAACAGAATTCTAATGACAATTCATTAACACAAGGCACTCAGCTGTAGGAAGAGGTGCATCTGATTTCACAGTTTATTCAAATTATCTCAGCTAAAGTGGAAAGTTACTCTAAAACTGCAAAACAAGGGATAAATGGAGCAGTGACTTGATTGTCACTATTTTTTGTTACAAATTACACAACTCGACAAAATACCAGCAATGCCTTTGCGTGCTGTTGACCAAAGCTATTCAAGTAAATTGTTTTGAGTGCCACATTGAGCTGAAGCCAACAGCACAGTGGCCGGAATTCAGATAATTATTTACCGAAAGTAAAATAACTGGAACAATAAGGACTGAATCACTGATGGAAAAAAAGACAGCATCATTAAATCAAGTTCAAATAGAATGAAACTTAGAAATTAACAATGAATAAACAATGATTAAGAACTGACTCATTTTTCTGCACTAGCAAAAGTCCTTCCATATTCCATATGAGACACTAAAAGGCAAATTAGAAGAACATCTGAAATCACAAGAGTGGAAAGTGGACTTGAGAGAGATTCTGTCACTACATGCATCGTATAAACTAACACTGAACAGAGGTCAAACTGAGAGATCAAAGTCTTTTATTATGCTCAGCAATTATTCTTTCTGCTACTTACAAATCATTTTTTCAGCTGCAACTTCATTGATTTTTTTGGCCCCAAAAATGATTCATGAAATTTTTCATTCCCTTTCATTTTTCTGAGTATTTCAGATGTATCACTGCTAAAAACTACACAACAAATACAGTGCTTCTACATTGTGGTGATTTAATGAGGCCCAAAAGGAGGTTAAATTAAAACACGCAGAGTGGAGAAATCAACAATAACCGAGATCAATATGAGACAATGAAACACACAGTTTGCAAAGTTTTCTACAGTTTTCACTTAGAAAAGAAAAAAAAAATCTGGACAATTGATTTTGACACCATGAATTTATGTTCACATAAAAAAGTTTGAGTCTTAAGTTTCACACTCTTCTCTTCCACCTCCTTATTTCTTGTGGAAAATCAATATAAACATGAACTTCAGAGCATTAACTACTGGATCTGGATTCCATTTTGAAAAAATCAGTGTTAAGAAATCGAATGTATGAACAGTAAACCTACGATAATGTTGAAATATTCGCCTTTGTTAGGCCTGTTTTCTTTGGTTATTGCTCTGGCCAGCTTTGTTAAATGCAGCCACAGGCCATTGGACACCTCTGACCTTCAACAAACTCTTTCAATGAAGTGCCGAGGTGATGGCTGCGAACGTGTTGTTGCAGCAGCAAGCTGTTGGATCCGCGGTGCTCCACTGACAATGGCTCTGTTCTGAATGGTATGAAGGATGTGTTCAAAGCATGATGCAATCTGCCACGTCTAAAGCGCGGGGTGACTCCTCTGCACAGGTCAGTGTCATCCATTCGTCATCTGCTTTCAGTCACAGCAGCGTATTCTTCCCGTAAACAAAGTAAGTCACAATACACAATAAACCTGCTCGGTCGGCATGGCAACGGGACAAATATCCATCAACGCTCGGCTGTATGTTTGTGGAGTGGATGTCCGTATGTGTTGGTCGACATGCGTTCTCGAAGAGAACTCGATCATGCAGTCTGTTCACGGGTGAAACGTGTGATAAATGGCAATTACGTTTGTTGCTTAACCGACTAAATGGCAAAGTCAAATTCATTTACGATGCAAAAAAATATACATCAATGAGAGGCTACGAGCACAGGTTTCAAACTGTAAGGGGGATAATTATGTGTTCTTAAGAGGAGAGTTCATCTTAATACACAGCAGATTACCCTCCAAATCACTCTCACAAATTCAAACTATCAGCCTGGAATAACCTGCTGACAAACATGGGGGGTATAAATGTCTTTTTATTTCAACACTAATTTTGTTGTGTTTGAATTACGCAGACCATTAGCAAGAGCAAATGTGCTCCAAGCCAGCATGCGCGTGCACGCGCGTGTTTGTGTGTGTGTGAGGGGGGGGTGGGGTGGGGGGGGTGGGGGCCTTTGCCCAGAAATGACTATGTTGGAAACAAGTGTTCAATGGTGTGTCAGTGGTATTAATAGGGGGATGAGAAGATGCAGTTGTTTCGCCTTCTGCCTGTGCCGCACGTTCGCCGCCTTATCACTTCCAAACACTCCGGCTCTGCTCTGTCAACTCCAGTGAGCTAATTGCTTTGGTCTTCCACTCTTAGGTATTTTCATTTTGGCTCCCTCCCCGTCTTTCTTTCACTCTTCCTCTACCCACACACAGTGGACACTGACTCTCGCTCTCTCTCTCTCTCGCTCTCTCTCGCTCTCTCTCTCCTCTCGTCATCTCTTCCTCCCTCCTTCACACAGTTTCTAAATGCCTCTCTGTAATTTGGATTCTGTCTAAGAATTGCACCTTGTCCTAATTGCCTATGCAGCTGAGTCATAGCCCTCGCTTCAAGCTGTTTTCTTTTTAGTGACTCCCTCTCAGCACAGCTCACCTCCTTTAAATCAGTTCTCTATTCTTTTGGCCAAGTTGGTCACTCACTAGTCAGCTTTTAACTACCGGAATTCGTTCATTTCCCTTGTCCTTTTTTTATTTTTTTACACACCTCTCGTTTTATTTCTTTCTCTCTTTCTTTTTCTTTCTCACTCTCTCTCTCTTCCTGAATTTCTTGGCCTCTCAGCGAGTGAAGAAGGATTATACTGTGACAAAGAGCCATGGTGCAGTAGAGAGGGATTTGGGAACGCCAGGCTCTCTGTCATCTCAGGACTCACTCATATGCCTCTGCGCTCCATTATTGTCCCACTGACGCATCTGTCTAACACAGAGCAGGGAGAGAGTGAGAATTAAGGGAGAAATGAAGTGTGTGTGTGTGTGTGTGTGTGTGTGTGTGTGTGTGTGTGTGTGTGTGGGGGGGGGCGGGTGGGGGGGCAGCGGC
>JAUESE010000092.1:9619448-9635997 GCA_032274725.1 Malacoctenus triangulatus
GACTGGTAGTCATAGGTCTTGTTGAAGGAGTACAGAGAGGTGTTGACCAGGTTGATCATCACCACTGGATCCACTTCACCGAAGAACTGACCGATCTGGATGCATTCAAACACACAAAACCATACAGTGACACACTAAGTTACTTCAGACAACCACATCAAACCAACACAAACTGAAAAAGAAAACAGAAACTTCACATTATTTTTATGTCAGACTTTTCAAAGACTGTCCGCACGTTCAACTGCCTGTATTGTTTATTGTTCAGTTTGGATCCCCATGAGTCTTCATCAAAATGAAGGCTATGTTTTGTGGGGTCCATGGGTCCAAAGTTTTTAAAGTTGCCCACATTCATGAGTGACTTTTTTCTCAACTTAATGCCCCAGATCATGGATCTAAAACAAACTGTTCCGTGGTTTAATGACGCCACTGCAGCAAGCTGTGCATGTTTTTTCTTTCTTTTGTCAGCCTGCAAATACAGAAGACTCTTGAGTGTAAACGCTTATGCAGTGACAGCACAGAGAGACTGCTCCAAACTCCTTTATGCACGTGGTTTTTCAAGGTAATCAGCAGGTAGGTTGCTCACAGAATCTTAAAACGTCTTTGCCGCATAGCAGCTTTGCTGTGGATTTAGGCGGCCTCATTGTCATCTGTCTCTTCATGTTATCCCAGATTGACTCCGTGATGTTGAGATCTGATCTCTGTAGGAGGCAAGCCATCTGTTGGAGGATTCATTGTTTTGTTTTTTATTTTTCTCCTGGCTATATTTAGTTTTTTTTTCTGACTTTGGCTGTAGGTTTGGGACTGACAGCCTGCAAAATCAATGAGGAAGCAATGTGGTACTGTGAAAAGTATCTACAGATTACAGATTACTCCTGTAAACTACATTACTTCAGTCAATGAAAAGGCTGATTCCTCTTTGTGCAGAGAACAACTGATGTGTTTTTAAGCTGCTGTTATTATCGCAGCAACTTTCATAAAGCAGCATTCGGGTTTCTGCCCTTGATTATTAAAGACCCTAAAAAATGAACCCAAATTCGAGTGTCTTCAGGACGCTCTTCATCTATCACAGGGACCTTGTTTATTATGCAAACACACAACACTGAAAAGTAAAGAAAAAATCTTGTGATCCTGATAAAGGTTTCCATCGATGATCATTGATCTGCTGATTCAATCTTTAATCTTTCTTCAGCTACACTAGAAGTAAAAAAATAAAACTTGTGCACCATCATTCGAGACACCAAATGATAAAAGTAGGATTTATTCAAATGCTTGAAGATAGACGGCATGTCAGCCATTGTGATGGTGAAACGGATCAAAGACAGCAGATGTTTTGTCTCGCCCGACGTGAAATGTTTCCTAGCCCACTGTATATATCCTGCCAGTGACAGACAGGGGGGCCGAAGGCAGAGGAAACCCCCCCCCAGCAAAAGCGGAGCAACGCAGCAGAGCAGACGTCTGGCATACACAGGGGACACACTTCAGTACAGCTTCCATGACTGACTAAAACCCATCAGAGCCTCTTTGATCCTCCTCCACCGGCTATCGCTTTACTTTTCCAGTCACCGCTGTCCTGCAGGAGGACAGCGCCGAGCAAACGGCCCATTCTCATAACTTAGCTGAGTCATAAGTCCTTTATTTGAACTCTGCATGAAATTGATGAACTACTGTGACGAAGGTAGGAGGACAGAGATTTAGAGAGAAGCGGAGAAGAAAAGGACATCAGAAATAAACTGGCTGGTAATGTCTTCAGTTCCACCTTTTCTTGCTATGTGACTCAATTGTTTGATTGAGGAACCATTTAACTTTTACAAACTATTCAGGCAAAGAAAAGTTAAAGCACCAACCAGGGATGCTAACGACAACCTATCAGTATGATGATTCCCAAAACTCACCAGATTAATATACTCATCTTGATTGGACATCAGAAGAAATCCTCCATCATCCAGTATTACACAGTCCACATGCTACATGATGAAAGAATACAATGAAAAATACAATAAATAAAAAAAGCAAAAAAAACCAATATGTCAAACACAATAGTTGAGCAGCTGAAAAGATGCTTTTGAGGTTCACATGTGTGATAGTTGTAAAATACTCATTTTAGAATCCAAGTCAGGCGAAGCTGCTAAATCTCACACGTTGAAAGTGAAACTTGTGTTTGTAACTCAAAGATCACGGTGGCCAATTCTCAGTCATGCATTTAATATCTAATCTGCTTAGTGTCGTCCTCCAGGAGGGATTTCACAGTAAAAGCTTTTGCTGGGAGCCAGAGGCAATATGCAGTTGCATGCTGAATACAAAGGCGTGAAACTGTCTCACATTTTCCACACAAAGGTTTGCGTTTGATTGTATTTTCATCTTTGTCATAGTTACATGTTTCAATGATTTTCTGCAAAGAATTTCAGGAAATGCACAATTCTCACCCTGTTACGACTCATTTTAACGCTACAAGTCTTAAGCATGAAGGACACTAAAAATGTGTCATGAAAGCAGATAAAAGACTTATTCATCGTCTCTCTGTCTCACACTGCTATACCTTATCGTTCCTCAGACAGCCACAGATCTCATCTTTGCACTGAAAAGAAAAGTCCAACAACAGTTTAGTACAATAGATGAATAAGAGATAAAATACTACAAATGGTGAGCAAGCCGATTTTTTTCAAAGAACTTACATTCAGTTTCAGCGTTGCGTTTATGAAGCTGTTCATCCAGAACGAGACATTGAGTTTCACTCCCACCACTACGGAACAAACCGCATCACAGTCAGAGGTCATTTCTACGTCTGTGCATCACAGGGAGACATCAGCGCTGCAGTAGTGAGACTGACCAGCTGGTTTTAATGTGATATCATCCACCACGAGGTCCACCGCTTTGCTCACGAGGATCCCTGACTCAGACACGGACTCCCTGCCCTCACCTGTTCAAAAGACAGAGGAAGGTGCACTGTTATGAGAGGCTTGTTCAGTCACAAAGCTCATAGGCTCCATGTGGTTTGGTATATATTCTAAATTAAGATCAACATTGGAAGTTTAATTGCTCTTGAAATTATAGCTCAAATACAAAAAACCCAAACTCTGAATGCTTTGTTGAATAAAAATAATTGCAGCCCATTGTGGTCGACTTCTTTACTTGTTTCACTGCTGTGATTTGAGTGGAGCACGTGAAGGCAGCACTCGTGTTAATCCTCTCAAGTGTGCTGTAGCTGCAAGCTTGGCTACGTTACAATGATGTTTGCCTGCCCTGATGTCTGTTAGAGAGATCAGTGGAGATGATAGGAAGTATGCGGGGTGCGGAGGGGTGGGGATGAGCCCTGAAAGACACAGCGGGATAAAGAGAGTGATATCAGAGGCCTGAGAGTCTGATCTTTGCCAGCAGGGTTGGGATGACATCCAAAGGCAGAGAACAGAGTCGGCTCTGTGCCAGACCACACCGAAGATCCTCACGCACGGAGAGGAGCAGACAGACTCGAACATCTTGGGGAAACAAAAACAAAAAAAAGAACTTACTGCTGAAAGTTGGAGCTGTGAAAATATAAATTTCATTGTCCAGGGTCCTCTTGTAGAAGCTGGACTCGTACGTTTCAGGATTCTCACTCCATTCTTCCCCAGCACTGAAAAAAACATAAATACAGACAGATGATGTTACATGAGAGTCCCTACAGACATTTATAACCAAATAAAGCTGTTTCATCCATATAAACAATTCAGAGTCTCCTCTAAAACCAAGTATAAATCATAAAAATCAAAGACACAACCAATGGTAATAGTATAGAACGGGATGATTGAGTGAATCCAGTTTCTGATGGCGTATCATTGGTGATTGTGACCAAAATTATTTCAGTAGGACTGTTTTTGTATGACAAAGAGGAACCCCAGAGAATGCTTCAAGAACATGTAGCAGAGAGGAAATTGAGGAAATTCGACTTGGCTGCAGGATTTGTGGATTTGACCCGTGTCCTGTGCTGGCCTGGCACGCTCTGGGAGTTCAGCTAAAAGAGTCTAATCCTACATGTTCTGGAAAATAACCCAATGGAGCAGGTGAGGAAAGCTGCCAAAAGTGCTCAACCTAAGAGTATTACAGTCTGTATCCATTTTCATCTCACACGTTTACACCAGAAGATATTTGGAAGAGAGAAAAAAAAAGCTTGGCGTCCTGTTTCACAAAGAGCGGCGTTAACACGAGCAGTGAAACGGAAGAAAGAGGGAAAAGTACCTTCTTGGATAGATTCTCGTGATTCCTCCATCTGTGGCTACAAACCTGGCCACTATCCCGTCCCTGAGAGAATGAAAAACAAAGGTCCAATCAACCATCAGAGTCAATAACACTCATAATTACAGAAAAAAAAGTATTTGTGAACCATGAAACCAAAGTGCAGATGGGACACAAATTGTTTTATACCCAGTCACTTGTCTCTGAACGTCCCTAATGGTAAACAGACACCCTTCAGTGTGTGTGCATGTGAGTTTAGATTATTTCAGACAAGTGGGCATACGATAAAAAGAAACACACTGATGTAATTATTTTATTTTTCTCTCAGAAAAGCACGTCTTGGCAGGCCCGAGTACATTTGGGTGTGATATGCATTTTGTGCTTTCATCGTGTTTCACCAGTAAGATGAGATCAAATCATCCATAATAGAGAAGAAAGAATTGAAACTTTGGCTCAGCTGGTCAATAAACTTGTGCATAAAAACGAGCCGTGGCATTGCGACACAGAACCTCATACCAGAAGAAAAGCATCCAGTTTTTACTGGTGCTGTTTATCTGTATCTGCTCCAAGGTGAAGATGACCAGAATTTCAGTCAAAACTGTGGTGATCGGAGAGGTTTGGGCACTCACACTGCCTGCTCGCTCCAAAGTTTAACCAGTTCAGATGTCAGGCCCGCGTCCAGGATCAGTCGACTCACAAGAGACACATTACCTACGAATTAAAGACATGATGCAGTTTAGTTGAATATTCCAACCCCTTTGATAGTGGTGCCTTCTTTTGTTTTCTCGTTTCATGATAATGAAAGCCATGGCGCTCTATTGTTTACAAATCTGGGCAAAGAGACTTCTGGCGTGCATGAGAGTGACTGCTACGGCTCCCAGCGTACTGAACCCAGCTCTCTGATCGCTGGCTAGCTGGACGACTAGTCATCCGTTGTATGGAAATAAAAGTCAAAGTCTGAAACAAGGCAGGTGTGTCGGCCAATTCTCGTCCCTCGATAAATGAAGAAAAAAAAATGTTCTCATCAGCTTCAGTCAGGAAATCGTTGAGTGGAGAGGCAGAAGAGGCGATTATTATTCAAGAAGTGGAGTCCTTTTGGATTGGCTTTTTGCAGCCCAACAAGTGAGACATCGGCCAAGAGTTGAGTTTAAAGTTTATCGTAGGGAAAAGCGCTTTTTTAAAAAAGGAAATCATGAGAACGCTTTACTTCCAGACAATCTACATAGTTTGTACACGTTCATCTCTTCAGTGTTTGTGAATCCTGTCGTGTCACGAAGACTCGACAAACTACACAAACAGCTTAAGCGGCAGCGCGTGCGGCTTGACCTTGGGTTTAAACGAATCAAGGATATGTTGATCCATTAGCTGGATGATGGTGGTGGTAAGCCATACCAGAGGTGAGATCCATTAGATGATGACAAATCAGGCATCATGACTCACTGTATATAGCATGACGGCACCGGGGTTCTTGGAAGCTCAGTCGATCTGACTGATGTCACCCCCCCCACACACACACACACACACACACACACTAAATCTGATGAGCAAAGTCATGCTGCAGCCTTCACATGCCGGTCATCACAGTGACCTCATGGCAAAACCTGATCCGAAACATTCTCCTTCTGTTGTTCAAATCAGGCTCTGCATCACCGGCACCGGTGACTTCGTCGCACCCACAGAGGCAGGGCAGGAAAACTCGCACAACTCGCACAGATGTGTCGAGTAAAACAGGTGCGTGACTCACATGCGTCTTGGGCGCTGCCATCGATGTACTGGTTGAAGTCGAGGAGAAACTGAGTGTTGTTGACCGACAGCTTCATCTCTTTGCAGTACTCCCTGAAGAAACAGTAGCCGTCAGCATGATGCAGATGTGATGTGATGTACAGTGACATCCCAAATGGAACAAAAATATATTGCCATTTAACACAACTCATTGTGTGTTTTTCAGTTCAAAAACACATTACAATCATATACAATTAGGCTCCTTCTAAATACACTTTCTTTAGATATAAATGTGTTTTTCTATTGATTCTTATTCACCAATTGTGGCACAAAGAACAAAGTTAACTTCTTTCGATTTCATTACTGAGCCAGTAAACCACAATATTTATTAATTTAATCAGCTGACATACCAAACGTTGCAGAAAAAGTATTTTCTTTCCATAATCAGTGAGGAAAACTCACCGCGGAGCGATGTACGTGTAACCAAACTCGTCAAACCTCTCCTGCTGTATGGTGTCCAATGCTGTTGAACACACAAAACACCCGATTCAGGCTGACACGTTTTCAGGTTATGCAGCACCGAATCACTGATACGCTGTGAGACGACATGACAGGCAAATAAATATGTCAGGTTTTATTAAAAATCTGTTATCTGACACACTGACACAACTGTGCACGTCTCGGGGAACCGAACGTCCACACTGCACATCAACAAAGGAGGAATTGGACAGAGATGAGGTGATGGGCTGAGGCAGAGACTGTGGACGAGGTTCCACTGAGGAGGTATGAGACAATAAGTGACTGAGAAGTACTTGCCTTCTTGCCCTGTTGTGACCCAGGAGAGCGAGCGCAGGGGGAGAGGCGAGTGCAGAAAAGACAGAGGGAGATAAAAACACGTTCATCATCTAAAGAACTGATGTCATACCAGGAAAAATATGCGGAAAATTGGGAATAATTCCCACAGTAGGTAATAAAATACTGTGCTGCAGTAATATATATACATATACCCTCGAACAGCAGGCCTGAAACATATATTAAAAGAGAGATTGACTGGCCGAGTGGAAAAGCAGAACATAAAATGATGAAAAGGGACAAGATCATAGACACACGAGAAAATACCACATAAACATGAGGCCGTATCAGAGACGACTCCTTTGAGGGCTTCACTTGCACCCGCTCTGGATTTCATTTAAAACAATGACGAGAAATTCTTATCTCATAAATGACATGACAGACATCAATGGCCGTCATTTACGGGTCTCTTAAACCGAAGACATTTTGGACATAGCCTTTAAAATACGTCGACTCGCGTGGTGCCGTCTGCAAAAACAATTACCGAGCGCTGAGTTTCCTCGAGGTCATGGAAATCTGGTGCGGGATGAAACGGCGTCCCCCATATAAAACATAACAAGCACACTCGTTGTCGCTCCATCTCTGTAGATGAAGCCCGGTGTCTTTATTCCCTGTGGCTTTCCACACCAGCCACGGCTTCCCTTCTCTCTTGTTCTTCACGTATCTGTCACTATCTCCTCCACACCACCTTCAGATCATTTATTCAACAAGATGCGGCATTCCGGTTATATGGATGAAAAAAAGAGAAATCTGTGTTCATCTATCACACTCTTGGCTCGGGATGCTCCCAAATGTATTAGGAGGACAAGTGGCTGCTTGAACCACCTACTGCTGGAAAGTGATAAGATGGATTGAGGTTTTGGTGTTCTGGCTCCAGTGTGAAACTCTACACGGCTGTATGGAGAACTTTAGAGTCCCAAACTCCCTCTCAGAGCAGTCTGTGGCGCGAAGGCCTGGTGTGTTAGGATCTCTTCTATTTTTTTTTTTAACAGGCCTGTAAACGTTCCGACAGTCTTTATGGCACCCTGACAGACTCGTTATGACAGAGAGGGAGTGATACAGGGGCCGAACCGCTCAGTCAAACTCTCATCTGCTGGAATAACTGCACCATTAGTTGTTTATGCTTTGTGGCGTCACGTCAAAGTTATAAAAAATTCACTAAAGCCAGATGGTAATGTGCTGAATCCAGTGTTTTCGTGCTAATTATACCCTCTGATCAAAGGGGCCGTGCCTTTATCCAGCCATCATTAGCATTCACACAGTGATCCATGCTTTCTTTACAACGATCTGATGTAAAAAGTGATCATACAAACGAGCATATAGAAAAAAGGATCGTGCTTATTAGGCAGAACATCATAAGCTTCTTTTTTTTTTTTTTTTTAAATATGGAGTACGTACTCACCCCAAGCAGAGGCTGTGAAGAACCCGCAAAAAAAAAAAAGCAGAGAAAAGATGCATCAGAGATTTCGACTGAAAATACCAACACACAAAACATGCATCTATATTCTGTGATTTCAAGGCAACTATTAGACTCTCTCTGTGTTCTGAGCGAGTTGAAGAAGCAGCCAGATTGTATCACGCAGCGAGGCAGCCTTGAGAGCTCAAACGGAGCAAAAAATAAATAAATAAATAGGCTGAAGGAAGAGAGCAGAAAGGGAGGGAAGATGGATATTAGGAAGAACGAGCAGGAGGTGAGGACAGGTTTACAGATGAGACGGGAAGGCAGAGAAACGGGCCGACTGAGAGAAATAATTCAGTCTCGAACGTGTCTGCTCGAAAAAGTTTATCACTCAGCTAAATATTCAGCAGATTAAGTAAATAGATTTTTACCACAGAAATCTATTCGAATGGATCAAATGTAAAAGACAGCAGCCAGTTTGGTGGAAGGAGTGATAATGAGGGGATGAGGGAGGCTTGATCTCCTCCTAAGCCAGAAGACGGGTCAGATGGAGAGAGGAGGAAAAAGGCAAACAGAAAGAGAAAAACACAGACGAGATCAAAAGACGGAGATCAGGCCGGGTTTGGGGGTGGGGGTGGGGAGCATGTGGAAGGGTTTGTGTGGGAGTGCGAGGCGACTGACCAGTGGGTTACACTACAAAAGAAAAGCACAGTGGGGATTCACTGATCTGAGCAGTTAATACAAAGGAGTGGCCGTAGTTCCAGCAAGGAGCCAGCAACACAAAGCAAGTGGACACACTCCAGAGTACAACCCAGAGGAGGTACGCCAGGACGCGGATGGGAGACTCTGGCAAAATTCAATCTCGCGGATCAGTTTGCGTTCTGCTTATTGGGGTTGTTTATGTTCTACTCACACATGGCTTGTGTCATGTCCTCCCCCAGTTTGGCTTGAATGAAATGCTCACTGTATTTCGGCAGAACCAGTGCCAAGCTGCAGAGACGGCGAGAGAAAAACTCAACTTCGACATATATTTCAGGTTTCTGAACAAAGGAAAAAATGAACAATCGAACTCTGCAAAGTCTGAATGAAACACTGACACTTTTTTATGAAACACTCAAAAAAAAGTGGTTTCAGCTGCATGTTCAGTTAAAAACGACATTCTTTAAAAATACCACTAAGTTCTGTTACTGCATTTATTCATTCATTTTCAATTGCATGTTTTTCTCAATGTCCTGTTGAATTCATCGATAATCTCTTGAAAAAAAAGTTGTACATTATCCAACAAGAGCTTCATGTTAGAAACAAGAGAGTGACCCCTGTTGGCTTGAGCAGCGTCCTTCATCGGCCCAAGAGCTCCCAGAGAAACTGGATTGTTTATCAATAATAAACCCTGCTGGATGGAACAGAAACTATTCTTGTTTCCAGAGCAGAAAATCTTCCTCCAGCACCCTTTACGTCCTCTGTCCTCTTTTAATCACACCACTCACTGCTCACCTGTAATCGGTGCCGTTGACTGGAGCAAACGTGTAGGTCCTGATTCCTCTGTCGATGTAGCGCTGTCAAAGACGACACAGAGAGTTACTGATATTCAGCTCCGTCTGCTATCCATGACTGATTTCCTTTTTTTAAGACTGTTTTAATAGAGACATTTTCAGTGCAGTAAACAGTCTGTCAAACTGTATTTCAATTGGTTTTTTTTTTCCTGAATCATACTCCTCGCTTTGTGTTTAACCTGTGACCACCGAAGAAACACTTTCAACACTGCCAGACGCAGTGATTATTCCTCCCACGAGAGACAACTGTAGAATGTGCAAAATCTCTGCATTTTAAATGTCTCAGCATACAAAAATCATTTCATATCGACATTAGGTTTCCTGTGTTCACACAAACACAAATGAGTAAAGGCTGTGACAATGTGCAATATGTAAATCAAACTAGCATTCAGTTATTTACAATTTCTTTAAACTATAATATTCCCAATGAAACACAGAGAATATACGAGATGTTAAAAGTACAACACAAAGACATGTTAAACATAGACTGTGGGATAAAGTTCGAGGTCTCCGGAGTAGTTTTTCTCACCTCATCTTGAGTTTTCACCAGAGTTTGAATGGTGCGCTCTCCTGTCTCTCCATCGATCATCATTCTTCTGATCTGTGGGGAGAGACGAGGAACAAGACGGAGTCGCTGGGAGCGAGTCGCAGAGCACCGGTTCATTTGAAAGCTCATAACCTCGTACTAACAAGCCGGGGTCACGCGATAAATCACTGAGATGGAGTGATGATAGCGGTTTTATGAGGAGACATGAGACATCTGGCACCTGGATGTATCACTGGATCTATGTGAACATGGCTCTGTAGGTTTGGCTGGATGGGAGAAGAGATGAGTGTGTGTGTGTGTAGTTGAGGGGTTTTCGGGGGGTGGGGTGTTATTGTGTCTGCACACTATCACACTCTACCTCCACTTTAATATCATTCTCCAGCTCCGCATCCAGGAAGTCCAGAGTGACCGGTTCCTGGAATTTGGGATTCTGTGAAAAAAACCAACAAAAAATCAGTTTGGTGTGAAGGACGATTCAGGAATTTTAGCACCAATGACAGACACGTTGGAGGATCCACGAGACACAAATTTTTATTCTCTATTGAAGCCTGCTGAGTTGATACAGAAAAATGCAGTAAAGTGCAGCGACCCATTTAACAACTGCTTTTACCATAAGTCCACCACCGCGAGTATTCAGAGGCCTGCCAATGTGTTTAAATGCAGATTACTGTACTGTGACGATATTCTGAGTGAACACTTTTTGTGGATAAACTGTTTTTCTCACTTTTACGTCGTGTAATTTGACAAAGTTACTGTATAGAAAAAGATGGGATATAACTCAGTTTTATTTTTATGTCTAAAATTATTGGCGATCAATTTAGTTGCTAAAAACTTCAGCAACGCGACTGCTTTTCACCGTTTCTCCCATTTCAAAACTGTTTGTGATTGACAGTGTAAAAGGTAGCAGAGGTTTGAAAGCTTCAAGTTTAATAGAGCCAAAAGACTGAGCAAAAGATTTTAACACAAGGCCAGGCGAGTTACGCAGGTGAGTGTTAACAACAGCCAGCGAGTTGCCTGCTTCTGAAGGCGATCCAGGTACAGTGACAACCATTTTCCACAACATGTGAATCTAATCCAATTCAAGACACACAAAGGCGACGGTGCCATATGGCAGCGTTTTGACGCAGCTGAAACACATCTGATACAAAGTGACACTGAACTCTATTAATGTCCTCTCTTAAAAACCCTATACGTCTGAGCGGCTTTATGGTGGTATAAAATAGTAGCAGCAATCGAGTGCTTCTCTATAAAGCAGCAGTACATGGAATCTGATACCAGTCCGTCCTCCACAGCATTCACTCACTCGCAGTGTGGTTGAGAGCAGACCCGTGTGGATATAATGTTTTCTTGCGTGTTGTATTGAAGCAGTAACGTGAGGAATATTATATTTGGACTTTAAAGGACGTTTAAGACAAAGAGCTATCAGTGCTCGTGTCATGCTAACAACTTAAAAAAAGAAAGAATAGTCACACATGCAAGGGTGATACACACAAGCAAGCACACAAGAAATACATAAATGAAAAAGTCCTTTCCAGTAAAATCGATGAGTTGAGCTTCTTACATTTGATGGTTAGTGAAACGCAATGAAGCAGCAAAGGAAGACGATCAAGATGAAGCGTCTCAACATGAAAATGGGAAAAGAAAGAATAAAAGATCAAGAGGAAAAAGACAGTGACACAGACTGAAACATCAAACATTCACACGCACGCACGCACGCACGCGCACACACACACACACACACACACGCACGAGTATGAAAAGAACGGAAATAGGAACATTGGATGAACACAGGCAGAAAAAAAACACAGACTAAAACAAAACAAGATCAAATGCAAAACAAGGAATCAGAAAAGGTGCAGAACAAGACTGAAAAGCCAGATGGAGACAGTGAGCGAGAAGTGTATGTCAACGAGAGATTTGTAGAGGTGAGCTGGGGTGTGAGATCAAAACAAAGACTCTGCTGCAGTAGGGGAGGTCGGTGTTTTGAGGATGAAATATGTACAAGAGTGATCAAATAGGGAAGGAAGTGAGACACTGCAGTGAGAGAGAGAGAGAGAGGGGGGGAGAGAGAGAGAGAGAGAGAGAGAGAGAGAGGGAGCCCAAGGTTGCCATCAGTATTCATACAGTCTTTCATTGGGCTCGTTCAGTGAGCCCATGAACCTTTCAGAAACACACAGTAAAGAGACTGATGGAAACAGTTTGCATGATCGCTGCTCTGAAATGAGAAAGTTCGGACGGCTCTCCTCGTGTCTTCAGACATCCCAGTACGACAGCAGTATCGTTAATCACAGTGATTCCAGGAAGTTACGATCACAGTCTTGAATCTCATAACACTGTCGCAGTAAACCTTTTTTTATAACTCCTATTTCACCTAAAGTAGCTGTTACACTAAAAACATTGTGTTTATAAGCCTGTAGATCTCCACTGAACCTTTTCGTGGAGATAAACACAAACATCTAGACTGATGGAAAATAAAAAGTAATTTTTCAATCACATCCACAAAATGTTCATGAGTGATAACTTGGCAAAAAACAGCTGCTGTGACTTTATTGTCAATTAGAAACTAAAAGATCTTGACAAGAACGTCAACATGCAGCTTTAATGTGTTCGATATTGACCTATCAATTTTGGAGGATAAAATATGGATCTTTGTTTGTTTAGGATGTGAAAAAAGAAGATATTATAACTTCGATTTGATCAAAAAGTTTCCCAACCAGACAGATTTATTAAAACCTGAAAAAAGGGATCACTATTTAGCTCAACTTGTTTGATGGACTAAACTTTCTATCTAGGAGAACGCTACTCACAGCTCTACAGGACGAGACTATCTATGAAGCTACTCCTGCTATTGTACGTCCACTTTATCTCACCTCGTGAAAAGTGACAGCATACTTATTATTGAGCCTCAGTTTCCTGTTTCGAATCCTTTTCTAGAGAATTCATGGAGAAATTCAGCATGAATTGATTTCGAATGCAAACCTCGTGTCAGTCAGAGAGAGAGAGAAAAAAAGTGTTTTTTCCAACACATTAACACCCACACGAGCCATTAATCAGCATCGCAAGTTCCAAGAGGTTGAAACGAGAGAAACACAAAAGGAAGAAAAAAGGAAGAAAATCGAAAGAACATCATGATATGCAGCAATTTTGGCATCAACCAGAAAATAAGAGACATAATTTAGGATGTATAAATACACCAGTTATGATAATCTCCTTAACTCAATCATGCTTTCTCTCAGCAGCTTAGCCGTACAGCTACATGGCTAATACTTGATTTATTTTGCGACACCACCAGGTGAATTGCCACCAATAACAACCATTTAACTGAGAATTAAGATAATTGGATCTCTGAGTGTTTGTGCTGATGGGTCTGTTGGCTGGGAGTGGATTAATGGATGGAAAGTATGCGTCTCCGTCTCCAAGGAGCCCCGGGTTTTTGCCTTCGCTGAGCTGCTGCTCTGAGGCTCTGCAGCAGCACATGGCCCTCACGCAGCCCGTCAGTGCGGCTTCGCCTCGGGCTGAGCGCGGCGAGCTGCGGTGAGATTTGTTGAAAAAGAGGGCTGGAAGCTCTTGTGGGGTCACGGCTCATTTATAAGGGGGCACATCTTAATACCCACCAGTGGCTGGAAGTCCTGTTGCATTTATTTGAGGAACAGTGAGGCTGCACAGGGCGTTTGGCAGGTCAAGACAGGCGTTGTCAGAGTCAATGCTTTGAATGTTATTTTTCCAGCTCGCTTTGGATGCGTTTGTGTTTCCCACACAGTTGTTATTCAAGTTAGCTTGCAAATGAAGATGATTAGATACACATTCTTGTTCTTTAATTTCGATTAATTCAACATAGGGAGAAATAAAAATGTAATCTCAAAAAAAGCTGATGATAAATGGAGGAGGAAATTGAATTACAGTCTGGACGGAGCTATATTCACTTTAAAAAAGAAACATTATCACTACAATATGCCACCCTTCGACTTTTTATCCTTCATTCTTAAACATATATGCCAGTTCACTGCCAAGTCCACATTTCTGTTCAATCCCACAAGGTAGAAGTGACCTTCTAGCCGCTATCTGGACTGATGATATCAAGCCGTACTCTAACTGGGGAATGGGCTCCCTTTATGAAGATTGATGAGGTGACGACACATGGAAAAGTTTGAAAAGAGCATGCACCATCTGCTAACCTGCATATTATTCGCAGAGCGCAAAGCGGTGACTGTAAAACCAGGTGGAATCTCCAGATTATAATATAAAGCCCGAAGACACGGACCTGCTGAGCCACACAAAGTGATGCATCGGGCCAGATGCCTTACCTTTGGCTGGAGGTTGGGGTGAAGCAGGACGTATCCATTGGGATCAATGGCGAAGTAGTATCCATTCGGACCGATCTGAGGCGAGAGGAGAGGGCGGGAAATTATTCTTATGTCCAGAAAACACCTGGAAACCAAAGTGCGTTTGGCATGACTCCCGGTAATTGCTCTGAAAAATATGCCGCATAAAGGTCGAGGTTTCCTCAAAAGCAAGCGATGCACTGCAAGTAATGTAACAGGAGTTTGTATTGGTAAGAAGGAATGGTCCGACAATGGAGCCTTTACTTCACAAGCTACTTCAACTAATGTTTGCTTGCTACAACAACACACTTACCAAGCCAGCAGTCTGAAATGGATGCTTCAGTCTGTCTGCAAATGTCTGTGATTGAACGTCGATGTTTAACTCACAGTGAAGCGAGGTGTGAGCTTCTTGATGTCGTCCAGAGACACATCGATCCCCATCACGCCAAGGATCAGTTGATTCTGGTACTAAAGTGTGAAGAAATAAGAATAAGTAGGAATACATCCATCAGACTGACTCTTTACTTGATGTGATAAAGTATAAATGCATTTGTACCTCTCCCTTCCTTTCGTCGTACATCGTAGTTCTGTTAAAGACAGGTAAAGTCCCAGTGATGACCAGACCCAGTTCCTAAAGTCAAGCAAAGCAAGAATATTTCTTATTTATCTCTGTAATTAAACACAACACTGTGTGACACGTGTTAGAAAATGAACCTGGGGGAGTAAATACCAGAGCGTCAAGGTAGACGTTAGTCCATTGGACCTGTTTGGCCTGCTTGTCTGCGAGAACCATCGGTCTTCCCAAGACATCTAAATACTCCTGGGTTGGAAAAAAAATGATACGATGTCATTGGTCAAAACTTTCACACACGAGAAAAACCCATTTTGTCTCGACATGCTGAAATTACCTGTGTATTTATTCTGATGGCTCCAATGGAAGGAATCTCATAGAAGTAGCCTAAACCAAACACAACAGTTTACATGTTGAGGGAAACAATCTGAACAGAAAGGAGACACCACGCGGGGAATAAAAGCCGATAGAACTTTTAATTGTGTTGGATGACATAAAAACACTAAACACACTAACAGCCGTGCATAAAATGTTGCTTGTGCATGTGTCTGAACTGTTTTGGAGCCCAGATAATGTTCCTCTCTCTTGCCCCTGCATGAGGTAATCTGAGTGCAGATGTCCCGACTTGAGCTGCTAAGATTTTCCAGCATCTGGCAAAGGTTGTTTAAGAAGGGCAGATGAGTGAAAGACTAAGCAGCCTGCAGCTCGACTCCTCGGAGCTTGTGAGTGGGATGTGATCATCCAACTGAGAGGAATACTCAGTTACGTGCAGTACGGGCTGTACCTTTGTTGGAGCAGGCCATCCACTGAATTGGTCCTTTATCGTAGTTGTGCTGTCCGACCGAAAAGGTAAAAATCCTGACCTGAGTAAGAAAAACAACCAAACAGCCAATAAATACATTCATCATAACAACATCTGTAACAATGAAGAAGCCCACACTTCAGTTAACGTCTACCTTTTAATATTATCACACACTTATTGGAACTACATCATAGGTAAAATAGTGTTGATGAAAAAAAACAAAAAAACAATTTTTAATCTCTTTCACAAATTAATCACTCCAACCTCAGTGAAGTCAACTTTTTTCAACTGTGTATCCCAAATAGACTGCAGTGTCAAAATGAGCAAACTTGTGTTAAAGGAAGGGAGTGTGTGTGTTCGTGCGTGTTATTTGCTCTTCTGAATACAATATGGGAAAAAAGACTGTCTGCCCTCTGTGTGAACTTTTCGGGAAGGAGAATGTGCTGTCGAGCATTTCCACCCAGGGAGTTCAAAAAGGTATCAAACACCCCTTAATCTGTGTGTGTGTGTATGTGTGTGTGTGTGTGTGTGTGTGTGTGTGTGTGTGTGTGTGTGTGTGTGTGTGTGTGTGT
>JAUESE010000092.1:9640895-9659612 GCA_032274725.1 Malacoctenus triangulatus
CACACACACACACACACACACACACACACACACACACACACACACACACACACACACACACACACACACACACGTCGACATCTGTGGATATGACAGTGGGGTGGAGGGATGTAGTGCACCGTTTTAATCCCGTGCACCAAATAGAGCAGTGGTTATTTCATTAAAGGTCTGTTTCAGGGTGGCCAGACCTCAGAGAAATCCATATTTCATTACTCGTCACCCATCTCACTACCTTTATTGTCAGTGGATGTGTGTGGGCACGTGTTGCCTATGTGGAGGCCTCCGGACACGTCTGTGAACGTCGGTGAACAGTCGTGTAGGTCGGACTCGGTTACTCATGCAAACCTCTCCTGCGTCGATTAACACTCACATAAACGACGTTGACGTAGTCGTCGTCGGACAGCGTCTCCAGCATCTCGCTGACCGAGGTCCTGATCAGCTTGAGAGTCAAACCGGAGACACTCCCACTCCTACAAGACGGATGAGCAAACGGAAACATGTCGCAGGCTCCGCACCGCAATTATCTGCTCACGTCTCGTCCTTTGAGATTTTACTCAATGTAATTAGAGCTACTTTCCAACAGGGAAATGCATTACATTATGTGGCAAATGTGGAAAGGCATGCATTATAATCAGGGGAAATCATGACTGATGCGAGGAGGTTACGGATGAGTGAGATTATCAAACAACTCACGCGTCCACCAGGATTAGCATATCTTTAGGTGAGGCGGCTCCTTGGATGTACCTGGATGGATGAATGAATTAATGAGTGACAACATTTGTGGACAGACAAACTTAGACCCTTTGAACACCAGATAATCACATGTTGAGAGCAAAAGATTGACAAAGTAATTTTCACATTTCTAGGAACAGTTAAGAATTCAGGCCTGGAATTAAATGAAGAGCAGTTTTATTGAGGTGTCATTTAGGCGTCTCTTTGTACTTAAACAGCTTACAAACTTCTAAAAGAATTTAATATTTCTTGGCAAAGAAAAGCTTCTCAAAAGTATCTGATTTAATCAAAAAATAGAGGTATAATATTCAGTTTATGGCGCATTGTGAACAAGACACTTTCCCATAAATTCTTTTTAGGATGCATCGAATCTTTTTTGAAATGCATCAGGATCAATGAGGAATATATTTTGGACAGGCTATTTGTTGTCTTAAAACTCACAGTTTACGAACCAAGAGTGATATTTCACCCACCCACCCCCCTCCCCCTGGAAAAACTGCACCCCAGGGGCAGCAAGAATCCTTCCTCCCAGAATAATCCGGCCTTCAAACTCTCCGGTTCCCAGATTTTTATAGCCAGTTGTTAGCAGATGACAGGATGTTGCACAATAATAAACATGGCCCTGTTCCAGCCCTGGTTTTGTTTTGTTTTGTTTTGGTTTTTTTCACATGTGAAGCTCAGAAACAATCCCAAGAGCTTTTTTATGGTAAAATGTATTTACTTTCAACAAATGACACGTTCAATTTTGGATGAAGCATTGGTTTAGTTTTGCAGATCTTTGCCAATCATCAATGTCTGCAGAGTTGTGTACTTGTGGTTGAATTACATGACATGTATTGTCTACATACTACAAAACAGCAACTGTGGAGATCCTCATTACTCATAAAACAGCAAGTTAATAAAACACAGCATCTCTTTTTAACTTTTTTTTCCATCCCTCTTTCCTCACCATGGCCTCCTGCGGACGTCATACAGATCAATTTTACTTGGGGTCTTACGAGCATCCATCCAGGGAGACGCTGGAAGGGAAGATTATAGAGGAGTTGATAATAACTTTGATCATCGCCGAGACGAATAAACACATAAATTTCTATTTTCGGTCCCATTTCTGGCACAGCGAACTGCCAGACTGAGGTGTTGATATGCTGGAATCTGGAAATATGCGGCGTCATGTTCCAGCCAGCAGTGCAGAGTCACTGTCAGTCATTGTGGAGACAAGGAAAGACGCAATTTGTGTCATAATGACAGCTGGCCTCTTGTTTGTAATTCTAAATTCATCGTGTATTTAACATGACATCATGTGGTTTGCTTTGAGCTAAACATAGAACAAGGCTGGGAAGGGAGACAATAACATAAGCATTAGCAAAACTGTCTTGTTTTCTTGTCTCAACTATAATCACTCTGTATACGTTTAGCGAGAGGCTCCATACAAAGACGCTGCTAATAGAGTGTGTGTCTGTATGGAACACTAAGAGGCTAAAATGGAACTAAGAGGATTGAATTTAGGGCCAATGCGAGATGAGGAATATTAGACACAAACTTTTTCCATAAAACTACATGCAGTCAATGATCACAGGGAATCTCATGAATAGAAATGGCTCGGCAGAGAAATCACTGACTGCTGCAGTGATAGAAACTCTGTCAACACACAGGGAAAAATCTGACCTTATTTACCAAGAGAAACACAATTTCTTTTCACATTTTTTCTCAAGTCACCCCAACAAGAATTGGTTGATATGCTTGAAATGAGAATGGATCGGACTTTTTTGGGGGTTGGGACTTTAACTTGTTAATTTAAATGATCAAATCCAGACGAATGGAGAGATTCAGTTCAGAAGTGTAGAAAGGAGCAGCATTGTACGCAAAACATGAGAGAAATCATTATGATACCACTGAATGAGTTTGAGTCTAAAGATGATGTTTAATAGTAGACATTTTACTGAGCATTTTACCACTCTTCTCAATCATACTTGATTCTGTTGTGTTTCTTGGAATAAAATACACACTTGCTTTGTGACTGATAAAAACAAAGGAGTGAATAATGATGTTCGTGTTTTGATTGAAATCTTTCGGATTGACAATGTTGCTTCTTCTGTGTGACACTGATATGCGATTGAAGTGTGATTATTGATCAGAGTTGGTTTTTTTTTACCTGGGTAATAGCGAGCCAGCCCAGTGGCGCTACCAAACACCTGCCAGAGGAGGGTCGGATCGTCCTCTCTGTTCTTCTTGAACACTTCCTCCAGCGCCTCCGTCCAGGTTAACTCATTCAGCACGATGTTTGCTGGAAAACCAAATGATCAAACATTGAAATCAACGAGAAAACGACATATGAGTCAAATGACGAACGGATATCATTTTCAGCATCGGATTTTGATTGTGCGTCACGTTGTCGGAGTGTGGATGTCTGCGTATGTACTCAGGCTTGTGGATGTCCAGATGAACACATTCATTAGGATTCACACACAAGCCCCACTTGGTGTCAGCCCACTCACACAGCAGGAAACAGAAGCAAATGATAAACCAGCCCAATCAGACACTGGCTGTATTATACAAGAAAGGCTCTGAATTGGTATTCATGCTGGCGATGGACTCGCATGGCCACGTTTGAACCGGGCCAGATTTCACCTAAAAGCTCCAAAGAGTTGCATGATGGCGAGCGTGTGTGCGTATGTTGATACGTGTGCATGCGTTTGATTGATAGAGTGCGTTGTGAGAGGCAACAGGCATTATGGATGTAATGACACAGCACCCAGACAGCTCAGAGCCACATAACGCTCACTATGATGGATGGAGACACAGCACATGCTGCTTCAACTCCATCTTTTCTCTGTCCGTCTCTCCACCACTCGCCTTTTTATGCCATCCTTTATTTCTTTCCACCCATTTTTTTTTTTCTTAAATACAAAAGTGGCACCTTGTGTGTGTTTTACATGGAGGACTCCCCTTCACGAGTGTACCTCTGCATGTGTGTGGCTATATCCGTAGGCAGGCATGTATGTGGGACACATTGGTAGCCTGTATTGAGTGTGATGTGACTCATTGATGTGCAAAGCAAACACTGTTCATTTACATGCATGCCTCTAGAGGGGCGAGTTAATGAAGCCTCGGTTGCCAGGAGTGCCTGGTTTTTATTATAGAAAAGGAGGGAGACTGACAGCATGCAGCGCGTGCGTGCTCAGTAATGCATCTCTCTCATTAACGGCAGCGTTTTAAAGGAGTATGAATACAAAATATTATCACACTCCCTGATAGATAATGAGAAAACTGCAAAGTGTTTGTGGGGCTTTTTGCGTGAAAGTCAATGAAGACGGACAGATCGAGAGACAGCTCCACATCTCGCCCTCAGAGCTGTTCATTCACGGCCAGATAACTGAATTCATCAAATATATGCATATACGCGCAGGCATCGTCTGGGCTGACAAAATGAGTCAAAACAATTTGAAAAGCAAAACAAAACTGCCAACTTGTAAGATATTGATTTTCACCGGGGTTAGTAATGTTCCTAATAGGCTAAACTAAACTGCTACTTCGTGAGAAATACTCTCTCCTCTTAGCGCCCATATTGCCACCGACACTAATGAATTCCCCAGCTGCACTCGGCTTTGATGGCACACCGAGGCTGCACCTCGGGATGACTTCATCTCAGCGGGGTATCACAGGTGCAATAACATTCACAAAGAAATGCAACGTGGTTTGTCAAACATGGCCTGAACATGAATAAGGTCATTATTTCTCGCCGAAAATCATGTTTACCAGCAATTACAGTGGAGGTTTTTTTGGGACCAAAAATGCAAATTCACAAAATGACGACAGGCAGTTGAGCAGAAACGATAGCAGATCCAAAACGACACACGAATCCTTAAATAAATCGCTTCTCAAGAAAAAAGTAGGCAAATATGTAAAGCCCTGCATAAACCGGCTTTTTGAGGACCTGTTTCCTCCGAGTATTTTGGCTGATTCACTCTGCTAATAACAGACAGAAACAGCCTGCATTGCCCAAATGTCTCTTAAGCTCCTCATTTTATGTTGCGTCACTTTTGTTTAGTTTGTGGAAAAAAACAACATGTGGGACAAATCTGGTGGCTGAATCATGTGTTGAATCCAACAGTGCTGCCGTCATGATGCTGAACCAAAACTGAACTGTGTTGAGGTGGAGAGAAAAAAAGTCAGACAGCTCTCAGACGAAAGTTGGACTCGTGTGTCTGAAGGTAGAACTTTCATAAAAGGGCACTTGTCAGGAATTAGTAGTGACATTGCACTCAGTGCGTCTGACCGACCTTCACACTCTAAAGTCTAGACTGAGGTGCCCATAACTTTTTTGGGGGCTACTTAAATAAGACCAGTTCAAAACAGAAAAAGACGTTCTGCTTGAACTAGCAGTGGGAACACCGACGCTGCAGCACGCCATGGAACAATCACAGTGGGAAGCACTTCTGTCACGCCGCTACGTGCGACAACACCCACACCACAAGAAACACGCAACAAACCAAAGCTGTTTGCATCCAACACTTTCAGTCATTTTGATGCCTCGAGGAGAAAATATCTCGGGCTCTGCGATTCTGTGCGTCAGTCGGAGGAAAAAATGAATATGGACAAACTTTTCTGAGAGGCTCGAGATGTGATGCTGTGAACCAAGCGGGACTTACTTCAGACTTTGATTCAACTCGTCAATTTAAATGAATCAACAGCAAAAGAAAAAGTTGTGTTAAACCGAGTGAAGGAGAAATATCAGTTGGCAGCTAAAACAGAACCTCGGAGTTCTTTCAATTTGATATAATATTTTCAATTAGATGCATTTTACACCTGGCCTAAAAATATGGACAAAACAGTCGACTACTGTTGAAAGCCGATAAGTTCTGTTGTGCTCCTGCTCCACAGAGTCTCGACTTTATAAATAGACATCCAGCTGTTTTTATTTCTGCTATTTAGGAGCCAAAAAGCTGCAAGCTAAACATCCAGCTCTATTCTAAATGAGAAAAACCACAACACTTAAAAAAAAGTGTATTTTAACTGAACTGAGCCTCTGGGCTCCACATATATTAAAAAACATCAATTCTCTCTCCACCTTCTCCTTGCGTATTCACTGACTTCAGCCACCATCTCTGCATCCATCTTTCTCTCTTTTATAACAGTTTCTTTCTAATTTTTTTCCACTTCTTAAGTATTTATTTGTTATGTGATTTCTGTCATCTGGATGTTTGTATGCTGCTCAAGACTCAGCTCACACTTCATAAGGTTGCCACCCACTTTACCCAGAAAATCCAATTTTCTCCAGCTGAGCAAAGGGCTATTCCTGGAACATTTATAGGGTGGAGATCAAATTGGAGAGTTGAAACCTCAATAACGTATGAATCTCCTGTCTTTCTCTTCCTCTGGCATAAAAAATAACGCTGCATGTGTGTCCATATCTTGCACAGTATATGACTCGCAGTTTCCTCCTGCTCTTCTCTGGATATTTTCATTCTCTGGCTCATTTTCATCAGCGCCCATCCGGCTTTGTCCGGTCTGAACCTAAATCCTGACATCTTAAAAAATAGGCTCAACATTTCCATACTAGAGATTGTTTTCCCAGAACAAACCAATAGCACAGGGCCCCTCATTCGCACTCACACACTAATACACACACCTATGGTTTTCTTTCATCTCATTCAGATCAGACATGAGCCGAGGATAGGTCTCAGAAGCTCAGCGTATCTATGCATACTCATTACAGGCTGCCTATAAACAGCATCCTTGAGAGAAAGGGCACATGAGAAGTCGTGGCGCCCAGCCCAGATCACGGCCACTGAGAAACGGAAAAAAAAAAAAAATGGACAGTCACAGTGAGCTGGAAAGCAGGACAACAAACCACACTTGCACATCTACAGATAGAAAAAAAACCCTGAAAAATATAAAGTACATTCCCTTCCCTGTAACTCATTCTGCTCCTGTGTGTGGGGTCAGCTGAAAGGTGAAGTGTGTAACCTTGGGGCCAGACGGTTCCCCAGCAGGCTGAAGTCCATGCTGAGGAAGTCGCTCCATCCTGCTGTCCCCTTCAAGTCTGTGCTGACGCAACACATCCCACAGCATGCTAATTACTGAATATCCTCACAGAAACACAACTCGCACGACTCCGCTAACAAAAACACAGATGAAGGAAACACAAACACGAGTCAGCCCGAAATCCTGCGAGCTGGTTTGGAGAAACATTCTTCTGTAGTTAGACTGAAGCAGCTGAAGACCTCTGAACGCTTTACCGCCCTCATCGTCTTCCTACAATCACCCGAGAGCGTAAAGTGTAAAAATAGAAGAAAAAGTTACTTAAATATAATACATAATTCAGAGCACAGTTAAGATATTCAACAGACCATCCTTAAGTCATTGACATTCAACTTGAGCTGTGCTAATGTCAGAGCGACTCGAGAGAATCAAATTATTCTAAACCACTGAAGGTAAATGTCACCACATGATGATGAAATGATCAGAAATGTACCTTTATAACAAACAGGGCCAAACACACCAAGCTACAGCACATCCCTCAACACGCTGGGCTTGCTCAGATCATTGCAGCCTAGAAGTGTCCCACAAGGCTTGTCCTTTCAGACGCACTCTGACCAGGTTGTCTGGCCGAAGCACTTTGTTGTGTAAGAGTCACTGAGGTCCCTCCAGCTGCTCATTCTTCCTGCATTGAACACTCGAACTGGAAGAGCAAACAACTCATAGAAGCCTTTATTGCACATTCTTTTTCGTGTTTTTTCACAAGTGTGTTCGTGTTTGTGTGCGTGTGTGTGTGTGTGTGTGGTGAAGCCTGATACTGATAAGAAACATACATTCACCAACATGCAAATGCAGGAACCTTCAAAATAAAAGCCCCCAGTGGTTTTAGGTCGGCACAAGATTCAGAAAAAAATGTTTTCTTATGGCTTTGGTTGATGATTTAAAATATGCTGAAATATTTAGAGCAGTGGTGGCCTCGTGGTTATCGCAAAGTGAGTGGGGATTCATTTTTGAAAAAAATGCATTTGTAAACAAAGAAAAAATAAAAGGTTTATGATATCATTTCATGTGTTTTTCATGAATTACGAACATTTTTCCTCTTTAAAATTGAAAATAAATAAATAAGAAGCATCAATCCTTGCATCAGTCTAGGATCCTGTGTGCACTTACAGCACAAGGACATATGGCTCGTCTAAGAGGCTGCAGGGTGCAATAAAAGACCCTATTATGTCGTATCACTATTTTTAAGCCATTATTTCGCTATGGGCAAGTGTGCTCGAAGCACAATCTGTAAACAACATGTCATAATGGGTCGGTGTGTCAGCCGTATCCATGGTTACCACTTGGGATGGTGCATGTGTGCGTCTGAAAATGTGTGTGTGTGCATGTACTCACAGCCATCATAGATGTCAGTGGGGATGTGGACAGCTGTGTGGTTGTGGTCGGTCAAACGCCTAAATAATGGATCCTCTTTAAAGTCCGGTCGAATCCTGTATTTTCTTCCTTCCGTCTCATTTGCATCCAGCTGAGGAGGGGAGGAAAAAATCCAAGACCACATCAGAACGTCTGACCTTATGCGGGTGATTTCACACCCTTTTTTCGTTATTTGCTGGCGCTTCGCAGCATATATAAGGAAACAGTCCATCTGTTTATCCTAAAGCACACGGCCTCAAGGACAGTCTGACTGCACATCCTCGTCAACAAATCCCGTCTGACGTGATGTCATCGCTCCACTTTTCACACCCGCCCAGCTTGTTAAAAAATATAGCATTATCGACTGTTTGCCTGATGATGTCTTGCTCTTTTTCCCCCACATTATCTTCACTTGGGGGGGGAGGAGGAGGAAGAGCTGGATACAGCCAGATTGTCTGTCCTCACCGGTTGAGATTTACAACTCCCGCCTTGCACCCGCCAATTTGCATCAATGAGAGCGGTGGAGAGCGGGCGATATATGAAGAAAAGCATGACGAGATATGGATGAAAGAATGCAGGGTAGAAAGGTAGTGAGGTGGTGAGAGCGAGGGAGAAGGCGAGGAAGGGATAGTGTGAACACTTGCTTCCTAATAAAGCAACAGCGTAGCCAGCTCATACATCTCATCTGTCAATTAGAGGAGAAACATGGCAGAGACCTCTTCACCTGAGAGAGAGTGGGAGGAGGGATGACAGAGAGGAAGCTACACGGGAAGAAAAGCCAGAAGAAGAGGCAGCACAGGAAGAAGGGACTGCAGCAGTAAGGGGAAAAAAAAGAGCTGAGGCAATGACAGAAAGCGAGTGTGAAAAAATCATGAATGTGGTGAATAGGAGTTAGAAAATGAGAAGGGAAATATAAGAGGGTGAAAGAGAGGACGAGACAGAGAGAGAGAGAGAGAGAGAGAGAGAGAGAGAGAGAGAGATGCCGCCCAGCAGAAAATCCACATTACTGGCCCATGTCTGAGTCTGACCTGTGTGTTTGCAGGGGCTTAAAAAGAAGCAGAACAAATAGACAGGAGGAATAAAATGCACACTCACATTGTCCTTTGCATTGTAGTAGGCAATTTCATCACCCTGTAAGCAAGCGACAAAGAAACACAGATATCACTTTTTAGAGATGCTTTTAGGCAGCTGCACAAAAAAAAAGCCCAGCATATTTGCGTTGGACATTGCTAAACTGTTTTTTTCTTTTGTTGTTTTTTTTTTACATTTTGTTGGCAGGCAATACTAATTAGTTATTGCTTCAGTTTTATGTTAATGAGGGCGCTGGTCTGTGTTTCCGGTGAAATGAATACTGTATGAGTTAAGCTGAATGTGCAGTCTTCTTGTTTTTTCACACACGTGCCTTCGTGTCATTGCAGAGAACTGGGGGGGAAAAAATGTTCCTGCCACTGAAAAGGCAAAATGGTAATTCACTGCAACGACAAATATACAGGAACTTCAATGACAAGCATTTTTCTCCCGACCACCACTTTACTCGCTGTCGTGATTGTCTGCCACTGTGGCGCTCAGAAGGCAAAGTATCTGTCGGCTGAAATATGGTGCATTATGTATCATAACACAGTGTATAAAACGCAATAAACCGATCTGCTAATGGAGATGTAATCACTGCTAATGACACGCAGACACAAACAGATTAAAGCTGTTCAGGAGGCGAGGTAATGCACTGTCAGGAAATTCTCCTTATGAGCAGCACTGTTCGTGTCTAAAAGTGATTCCCAAGAACACAGCTTATGTAAATAGGCACCGATGAAAGTCCAACATTTTTAGCTGTCCCGTAAATATGCGATGTGTGTTGTGAAGTGGCCGTCTGTGCTTTTCACCTCCTTTGTTACCTCAAACTCGTCTTGCCATTGGTGGTGCATCTGGAAGTGCTCAGCAGCTGTGGCCAGTTTCTGTGGAATGAAACACGACAGGAATTTAGTTTGGAAACTGCACGAGGTCGACGCTGCACAGCGTCTGTCTAATCACAGAAAAATCCGAGCAAGAGAGCGAGATGTTAAAAAAAAAAAAAAGCGAGATAAAGGCCAAAGAGGCTTTAGTCTCACTGTCAGGACTCAAACCAAAGGGCAGTCACAGTGTGTAACATGCACTGATGACTGGTGAGGAAAGGTTGTTATGCAGGCAAGTTCTCTGTATTAAACATCTTTTGTCACACACACACAATCGGTTTAACACAGAGAAAGCTGTGGACAGTGCAGAAGCAGTTCTCGGTTTACAAAACCGAAACACAAAGTGTCTTTTCCCGGTGCTAAACATTTCCTATGCCTCATTTCATTCCAAAGCTCCTCTCTCTGGAAAAGAAGGCAAAAATGGAGAAAAGTGAGATCAAGAACAGAATGACTCACGGACGGAGACAGATACCTGGTATCTACACCTTCACCTCAACGCGCTGCGAACTAATTAGATCGTTATCGCAGACATTTTCAAAGATCTTGTTCAGACTTCCACAGCTAACAGATCGCACATGCAGGGATGAAAATTGTAAGGAGGAGGGAAGACAATCTGATCACAGAGGAGACAGCCGCTACAGGAACAAGCAAAATGAGGAGCTGCCTTAACAATAACCTTAATTATTGAATAGATACATCTGTTTCCTTCAAAAACGAGACCACAAACACGTCGCAGAAACTTTTCTTTTGGGTGTATTGAAGCATTTACAGAAGATTGCATTATTCTGTTTGCAGCTTTTTTTCTCTTCAGTGAAGGAACGTGCACATCGTTGTGTTTATATGTTTAGTTTTTTTACTTAATGTTAGTGTGTGCGTGCATGCGCACGTGTGTGTGTGTGTGACCATGTGTCTGGTGTCAGCTGTGGTTCCGTTCTTGAGCAACAGTCGCATCACTTTGGCCTCCAGTCCTTCTGGGCTCTACTCCAGACCCGTCTCCACCTCCTCTGCAATAGATGTGAGCAGCTAAATATGCACCCTGCTCCGACCATAAACACGCGTCTTTCACGAGATCGAGATTGTGGGATGATGACACATGATGTACACGGTGTACACAGTGCACCAAAATAGCCTCTTCTATCTCGGCACTGGGAACATTATTTTTTCCCACCTATGTTTTCAGCCAGTCACCACGGCCAACACCTGCTGTCACAAGACACATCGACTATTCAGTTCCAGTGATTTCTATCAGCACACTTACAGTGGAATCAAGAGCCCGGCATGAAGTCGAACAATTGTACAATAATGTGACATTTGCTTACGACCAAAGAATTTTGCAGGTGAGCAGTTAAAAGTTATACACTGAGTGACAACATAAGCAAGTGAAATGAAAGCAGGAGTGTTCAAATCAGGGTTTGGAGCACATGAGGCATCTATCTGCCATTCGGAAACTGGAAGCATCACTGAGTGCCCATAAGGAACATATAGCAATATAGAGTAACATACAGTTGGAAGTGTTAGTGGACAGGAGCAGCAGTTGGCAATAAAAAGAAATTATTGTCGAATGAATTTAAACTACTGAGTGTCCTGGTGATGGAAGGTTTCTCAGCAGGGTCTCCAGTAAAGGCTGAGACAGTTCAAGACTTTTTTAAATCACAGTTATGTATGCCCAATATTGAACATTGCAAATACCTTCAGGTGAAAGAAAATCACATTGCTTGTAGAAAATAATCAGTTTGCCTGTAATTATCCCAATATTTTTGCACAATCTGGTGGAATCGAGGCAAACATGGTAAGTCCATAATGCATGCTATTTCGAGTCGGCAGGCAGAATAAAACTTCAGTGTACTTTGTAGATCAGCTTCCACCCATGTCTGTATGAATAATCGAGTCAGCATATACAGTAGTTTAACATGTGCAAAGCTTCAGTGGACGGTTCTGATAATAATTCATACGAGAGGTATTATGGCCCTATATGTGTCCATTTTTCAGCTGTTGTGTCTGACTACACATTCAATAGGTCGACATTACAATAAAATCATAACAGATTCAGTCTGGGGTAACTCTGTATGCTATTTCTTCATCATTATTTTAAGTACATCATGGAAAAAAGGAGCCAATTCAAGACCTAATCATGTTTCCCCTGAGGGAGAACTGGGCCAGTGGTTCATATGCATGCTGATAAGCCCATATAAGGGCCAGTCCTGTCACTGGGAGACAGAAACAGCTTGAATTATTTGAAGTGGGGTTGTATGAGGCCAGTGTTTTACAAGGGTCAAGCTTAATACACTCATCCAGTTTGGAGGAGCAGGCAGCAGCCCGGTGCCGAAACTGAGTAGTGTTCCAGTGAAGAAGGAGTAGCGACCAATTTTTTATTCATTAAAAACAACTTAGTTTTAAGCGTATGTTATAATTTCAGCATATGCAGTGCTTTAACATGCATATCCTTCAAATTTACCAGTGTACAGTGATTGATAAAAGAAAAGTCTGGAGGATTACATTGAAAATTTAAACCTAGAATGAGATGCTGGCTGGTATCTTAAGCAGACTTGAGAAAACTGCCCCATGCTTTAATTTTGAAGGTTCCTTTTTTTGCATATTGAGGAGAATGGGTGCATCCACTAGTTTTTTGACTTCATTGTAAAATGTGTTTTTAACATTTTAAGAGTATGGTGTCCACAGCCTTTCTTAGAGGCAACTGTCCAGAGATGGTTGGGAGCCACTGACCTGAGTGACACGACACCTTCACACATTAACGTGACGTGATGTCAAAGTCGCATCACACCACGAGCTCGCTCCCTCTCAGAACAGCACATCACAAACCCCCGCGCTTTACAACTGGCGTTTTTCCTCCTGGAGTTTAGTGACTTTGAAGCGAGGTCTACATTATTATTACACTGTTATATTATCTTATATTAAATGCTCCGTCTTGCAGCTAGTTGAAAGGAGTGTTGTGAACGCTTCAAAGCAGAGTTAACTTTCCTTCAGCGCCTGAACAGTTGCCTGCTTCTCCAAGCTGCTCGTCCACTGTGGGATGTACACTGACTATTGATAAGTACCTCATATAACCCCTCTCTTCAAAGAAGCCAAAGAAGCTCTTTAATGACCAGCGTTAGTGTAATTTCAAATCCTGTTGGTGATGCGCTGATTAATTCATCATTATAAAGCCAGACGAGCTCACAGAATCACGTCCAGTTTGCTAAGTGAACAGCACCGATGCTTTTGCAGGGAGACACACACACACACACAACAGCAAGACTCGGCACAAACAAATGGATATTGATTACAGGTCGAGGAATTCTCTCTTGGCACAATGTGATATGATGCATGAGTGGGAGCAGAAGCTGCTCAATGCTGGACATGTCGTATGTTACACTTAAGCTACTTGCGTGACATTGATTAACCATCGAGGACGACAACACTTTGCACAAACGTAGCATTTTTGCCTCACACTTGCTTATGAACATGCAAATCTGCAGACATACGCACACACCTCCTAAAAGCAGACCGACAGGGTTGTTAAAAATTCATGACAGGGCTTTGACGAGGCTGCTTTCCCCTCTGGGAGACATGTGTGAGGGAGGGGTGTGCTGGGTGTGCAGGGAAAGATACCTAATTACCCTTCTTTTTCTCTCGGTATCCCTCTCTATCTGGCTTTTGGTCAAACACGTTCACACACAGAGGTTATCTGGTTACTCCAAAAAAGCGACGACGCAGTCAAATCGCCCCTAAACCACAGAGTCCACGTTTGACTGACAGCTAACTTCCCTGAACTGGCATAAGAGTTCATTACGAAGCTACCGCGGGTTGCCGTCTCTGCCAATTGATTAGAAGCCAGGATTGCTGGGTTTGAACGCACACAAATTTAGCACTACAGCGGTTTACTTAATGGGAGTGCATAACACACTCTCTGTAGCATGCTCGATCTGACTCCTCATTAGTCTCCCTTTCACTTATTGTGAAGGCTCCACGCCGTAATGAGTTCGCTCCCTCACTGGACGACCACAAGAGAACCAGGAGGAGCCACCACCTCCCTTAACGCTTTGCAGGAGGAAAAAGGCCAGCGTGGATACAAGGAAACTGGGAATTGGCTCTCTGATGTTGAGGAAGTGGAGTGTTTTATGGAATCGCGTGGTTCGCTGAGGAATCGAGGCAGGAGAGGGGAGAATAATTGAATCGAAGGCTCAAATGTCCAATAATATCCACAGGCAGCGTTGCCAAAACATATTGGTTAGCTTTATCTTAATCCCAGCTGAACACACAAACGACCTAATGATGGCTTCAGCAACTGTTGTGCCCATCAATATTCCGACAGCCAAATAGGACACGTACAACATTCAGTGCACCTTTCACTGTTGGTGCCCACTGATGTATGAGATCATTACGGCGCTGCCATTGAGCGCGCAGCCCGGAGCGGGCCCGAGTTCGGGATGGTGTCGGAGTACTGCTCGCCCCACAAAGAGGGATTTCTGCCCCACTCTCTCTCTGGTCTTAGTTGTCATTCAGGGCAGCCCAGCAGCCCACCATGCATTTAGTGAGAAAGCAGAGCACAGCTTAAAGGATAGACAGGGAAGATGAGACAGGCTCTGCTAAACCTCACAGAGAATCCCAGACTCCCTGTGTGTGCGTGCGTGTGTGTGTGTCTGCTCTTGTATGTGTGTCTGCGTCTAAAAGCTGCACACGCCTGAAATCAATGGGCCATTCAGAGCACACTGCCCGACTCCCACATAAACAAAGCAATACTCACAAGAGTAGTAGCAGTCTAAAAGATCATTAACGCCCACATACGGCCTTATTTTTCCCTTCCTCATGTCTGACATGTCCACATTCATGAATATTGGTTTTGTATCCGCCATAATGATTCCCCTTTTCAAAGGGGGATGAAAAGAAAGTAAAAATGAGGGTGCTGCGAGAGGTCAGTGGGAGGAAAACACGCAGTCTGGAAATGGACGCTGACAAAGATAATTAAATAAATTATGAGAAGATGCAATAAAAGAAGGGACAGTCCAAAGAGAGAAAAACAAGACTGACTCAGCTCAATCAGCGTTTTTAAAGCTGGCACACAGATTTTAGTTTACGAGACAGAAGATCGGGGTGATAGAAACCAATCTGCAGTTTTTTCAAGAGGGGAGAGCTGTTAGTGGCGAGGGAGAAATTCTATCAGTTTGTATCCTGTTTAAAAGAAAATCAATGCGCCTTCCTAAAAGTCTAATAAATAAATACCTTGTGTCTGTTTAGGCCCAAATAAACTAGCAAAAAGGGAGATTAAAAACAAACCATTAGAGGGATTAATGAGAGGGATTATGAGAAAAGGGCAGCTAAAAAATCGGAGAAAGAGGAGATCGGGGAGACATGATCAAAGAGAGGAAAAGGACGTAAAAAATCGTAATAAATAGTAAAAGAGCAGAGAAGGGCAAGGATGTGTGTTGCATGAAGAGAGCGGGGAAACGCAGACGGGAGCGAGGGGAGAGCACGGGAAGACAGGGAGGTCGGGAGAGATAAAAGAAAGGTTGATTTCAGATTTCAGTTTGACAGAGAGCTGTGACAAAAGGCCACGCGCCGGACACGCGACAGACCCAGTGGACTGGAGAAGAAGGGTGACAGGAGGCGGGCGGTGAGACGCGGGCAACCACAGAGGAGGAGGTGAAATGAAAAACAGGGGGGGAAAGAGCAGGAGACGGAGCGAGAGCGCCGGGCTGCATGCAGCTGTGAGAACCCATGGGGGAGCCGAGCTGCTTCACATGACTTCTCTCGGAGGCCGACCTCTGATGGGAGCTGCACGTCCACAGCTGCTCCCCATCTCGTTCCCCCTCTTTGGCCTCTTTGGCCCCCATGAACAAACAGCTCAGTATTCCCATTTTTTTTCTTTGTTGAAGTTTTTGTTTGTTTGCAATTGATACCGCCAACTTATTTACAAATATTTGAACATTTACTTATTTAAAAAGCATACAGATATAAGAAGCCTTTGTTTTTTTATTATTCAGAGGTATTTTAGAGTATTTGGTAAACTGTGAAGAATTTGCACTTTATTTAACATTCTTTGGGCTAAAAGGAGCTTCAGCCAGTTCCTATTTTACCAAAGCAACTTTAGTAAACCTGCAAAACATCTGAATTATTCTTTGAACTCCAACTAGCCGAACTCTCATTTTAATGTCCAACATTATTACAAAAAACTGGAGTATGGAAAATTTCCTGAACATCAAAACAAAAGTCTATTATTGGAACTTTCTACAAACAGATGAGCAACGATGGCATAATGTTCTCAATGAATGGATTCAATCAATTACACTGTGTGTTCAGACTGTCGGCAGCCATTGTCAAGAGGATAAGTGGCACAGTGGAGTAAGTAATCAAAGACAGCCTCAACAACTGGGAATTCTTGTAATAGCAGGAAAATATGTGTAAATATGGGATCATGCATGAGTCCCTTGTAAAAACACACTTGCCATAAGACGCAGGAGTAAACAGAAATACATGTGGCACATGGGCCATTTGTGAGAAGCATTAGAGAAGAGCTGGGTGTGATAATGATGAGGGAGTTTTTGCAGGATTTTGCTCTAAATGAAAACTGACACTTTTTCTTGATCTAAGGGACATTAATTCAACTTTTTCCTGACAGGTGGTAAAGCAGTATTAATCACAAGAAAAAATACAGAAATTGTGGGGAAATGTAAATCAGAAGAGGGGTTGAATTCCTCCCAGAATATCTATAAATACCATTTTATCACACTCAATCTCTGCCAAGTCTGACGAAACTTTCGGTAGACACATCGCGTCACATTTGATCGATATTAAACACCGTCAGACGTTATGAAACGGCCTCTCGTGTGAGATCCACCGACACACAGGTGGAGCTGCTCCTCGCCGGACGTTTCAGACGCTCGTCCCGGACCGACCATAAGTCTCGTTTGGATTCCCCGTCTGCTCTGCTTCCTCCCACTCCCGCTCGCTGCTGTCGCACATAAACACAAACGCACGCACACGGCGATACACTCAGACACCTCTCGTCTGCTTAATATGATCAGCGCGGAGCGGAGACGGGAGGTTGAGTAACATCTGCTCTGGAGACCGGAATATCTCTGATCGTATCATAGCCTCCGCTCATTACTGCGTCACATTGGCATGTGTAGCACACGCACACGTGCACGCGCACACACACAGACACACACGAACGTTGAGGTGTCACATCTTGTGCTCATTATTCCAACATTGTGACAGCAGGCAGCAGATTAATAAAAATGTGGGCTAACACCTGCAGCACAAAGTCTGTGTTAAACATATGCACAAATCACACATTGGACATTTAACACACGCCTAAAGTTAGAATGGAGACAAAAAAAACATCACCAAAACAAACAGTTTTGCATTCTCTGCAAGAATTTATGCAAGACGATGATTTCAGTGCGACACAGTGATGCAGCTGTTATTCTGGACTATGTGTTAAAATTGGAAATTTACCGCGAGTCTTTCAAAGGTATGCGTGAAAATATTCAATAACACTGTTTGTTTATTTTTCCCTAACATGAATAATCTTCAGAGCTGGAAGTCTTGTTTACATGAGCCAGTAACACAGGCTTGTTCCAAGGGAAGTTTGCTAGCAGCGAGTTTTCCAACATTACGTTACCCTTTAAAGTCGACTTCGGGGTGAGCTCATGAGTATTTATGCGGCTCGCTGGAAGCACCGAAATGTGTTTTTGTTGTTGTGTTCAAACGGCTCACTGTCCGAGCCGCTGAGGTTGTGATGGTGCCTGAATCAATGAGTGAGTTTAACGGGAAGTGCCTGCAGCAAGCAGGAAGCTCCATGCTAATAAGGCCTTTTTTTTGTGATTTTTGATGTTCGACTTTTCCTAATAGAGGCGGTGGAATGAATCGCATTAAATTTTACTGACTGTTAAACTGTTGTGAAAACAATACTCTGCTCAGAATCTGTCTTTTAAGTATTACACACTCTCACCTGGAGGCTTGGAAAAAAACTCATAAAAACAGTTTTCAGATTTTATATCTAATAGAAAAAGAATGATGAAAGAACAACAACAATCCACGGCAGTTTAATCCATTTTTATTCTTTTTTTCTATTTGTACTGGAGAGCACAGCCAATATCTCGCAGAACACTCTCCTTCTAGGCAGTTTCAGAGCTTTAGGACGCTCGGCAGCGATGCTGTTTGTGGTAATGAAGTGTTTCAAAGCCTCTGAATTCACGACACATTCAAGACAAAGACAGGTTTAGATTGTGAAATTAACTTGTTGAGCAAAATTGGAAAAAAAAATAATAAGAACAACCCATCTAAAGTCAGTTGTAACATTATGAATTCGAACAGCAATTTGTAAATTTAATACTCCAATTTCAGAGGAGATTTGGAGAAATGTGGCAACAAAATTAAGAATAAACTGTTGAAATCTGCTACACTGGTGAATACTTTCAGTAATGTGTCTCAAGTCCTTTGGAAACAATTACAAATCATACATGGTTATAAATTATAGGCTGAATGTCTTGAGTTGTCTATCAGTTGGTCTAATAATGACTCTGATAAGTTACCATGCAGGTAACCATGGGACACCTGGAGGCACGCACGCGCGCACGCACACACACACACACACACACACACACACACACACACACACACACACACACACACACACACACAC
>JAUESE010000092.1:9668621-9685238 GCA_032274725.1 Malacoctenus triangulatus
CCAATGAGCATGCAGGGGTTAACACCAGGGGTGTCCAGGCCTGGTCCTGGGCGGCCCCAGCCCTGCATGTTTCCAATGTGTTCCTGCTCCAACACACCTGAATCGGTTGTGTCATCATGCAGCTCTGCAGCAGAGCCTGATGACGAGCAGCTTATTGCAATCAGGTGAGTAGAAGCTGGGACCCGTTGAAAACATGCAGGGCTGCAGCTCTCCAGGACCAGGATTGCCCACCCCTGGTTTACGCCGTTCACATGAAGGTGCAGAGGAAGAATTCAGGATTTTCTTTATTTATTCATTTATTTTGAAGATTTCATGAGAGACGAGATCGTCTTTGAAGAAGAAATGAAAGAAGATTGTTCTTTTTGATGTGCACTTTGGTTTGAGAGCGATTGTGAAACACTCTTTTCTCATGTTGCCGAGTGCACGAATGAATGTTCAGGGGGATTCACGTGAGACATCAGAACAACACCCCCCCACGAAGTTTCCAACAAACAGGAAAATCTTGATCCGTACCAAGATATTGTTGGGAGTTACACGTATAAAGGTGGATCTCACTCCAAATGGTTTGTCACTTGTCCTCTTGCTTCTCTTTCACTTTCTCCTCGGCTGAATTCCCTCCTCTCCTGTGAAAAGCGGGCCTGTCCCCAAATCTCCCACCTGCAGCTGTTTTAGTGGACACTGGACCCTTAAGCCCTTTTAAAGCATAAAGCACTGACAAGTCTGCTGTGAGTTAGAGTGGCGGTGTGTGTTTGTGCGAGTTTGTGTGTGAGTGCCTCCAACAACTTGACATTCAGAGAAGTAGAGGGCCCCCATCACCTGAGTTTAGCTCCGGTGAAATCTACTGCTACCACTGTAAATCTCTCCTACAACAACTCTCAGGTGCTGACAGATGGATGAGATAACTCTGCAGGATTTGTGCGTGTGTTCTGCTTCTCATTGTCGATAGACGAAATGGACTTTTTGCTGCTGTTTTTTTTCCTCCTTAAAAACTAATTATTGTTCTTTTGTCTGAAGGTCTCGTCTACCAAAAAGCTCTGCCCAGTTGTCGAATGACAGAAACGGCATTCTACACTTCTTGCATTAAGGTTCCAGTACGTATACGAACATTAAACACAGCATCATGCACCACGAATAACGTGAATGCCGCCTCTTTCAATCATGTAAAGGAGGGATTTTTACTGTCACTAAACAATTAGATGCATTATTTATTAGCAAAGAAAATCCAAGCAATCTTAGCTTTTACTAGTCGCCCTTTTATTAGTGTGGCTTCAAGATGATCTGGTGAGATCTGCTCTCCAACCTTCATGGTTGATGAATCTCCGATCGTCTGCGTTGTATCTCATCCTGGGTTTTTACTACGCACAGCAAGCAAGGCGAGGAGCCATCATGTTTAGTGTTTTAACATCTTTCATGCTGTTGGCAAAAGCCATAAATTTGGCTCGTAATAATGGCTGGAATTACGCGGTGATTCAGAGATGCCTGTAATAAACACTAATAAAGTCGGTGTTGTTGAGCTGAGGTAGCAACATTTTTTCCTGCTCTGGTTGCTGGGCTTTGATTACTGCAGCCTGTGGTGTAATACTGGATAATTAAACATACACACACACACAACCACACACACATGCACACAAACACATACACATGGCAAGTGGGTCAGACACTGCCCTACATTGTTTTACAGACACAGGAAGAGAAAATGAGAGTAAGAACAGAAAAGAGATGCAGAAAGACAATAAAAGAAAGAGAGAGAGAGAGACAGATGTTGTGGTACAATAACTTTGGAAGTGATGAGAGTAATGAGCTGGCCCATAGCGCGGCTGTGTTAACTCGCAGTCTAATTACACATCATTACAGAGGCAAAGACAGAAGTTGTCCGGCCCAGACAAAAAGCAAAATGAGGCACGGAAACTCCAGTCGTAGTGCACCAAAACAACCCGCGGTGCTCCGCGCGCTCTCTGTAGCTTCTGCTCCAACACCCAGGTGGCCAATTCAGTTCTTGTTCAGCCTGACCCAGATACTAAACACTGCCTTGATTTGAAGTTGGGCATATTTGTACCAAACTTTGACCAACTCCTCACACTCCAACCATTAACATCTTGGATTTGTAATGCTGCTCGTCAGTAATCACACTGTGAAATATTTATAGCCCGGCCGACTTCACAGTTAGGCAACTCAAAACGCTCCACCATGGTGATGGCTCATTTTCCCAGGCTTGTTTTTCTGCATCTTGAAACGCGGCTCTAGTGAAACAAGGTATAGTGCTAAATGTTTTGTCTCCACAGGAGCTGCAGGAACAACAAAGCTGTTTCAAACCATAAAGGGAGGGAAAGACAGATGGTTACAGTTTACCAGGGTACTTACTCCTAATAATCGTGGTTTATTTCCCTCCAAACGCTCAGCGTATTCTTGAGAATGCACCGGATGAATTAGAGTGAAAAGCCTTGGTTTGTTTGAGTGTCTGTTTTGCAGGATAACCTCAAGAATTACTGATGGATTTCGATGAATTTTGCAGGATATGCAAAGGGCTGTGCGAGGAACAATTGATAACATTTGAGAGGTGAACCGATCATCCGGTGATCCAAATTTTGGAAAAAAATGACATTTTTAACCATATTCACAAGAGTGTAGGTCCCTTTAGTGTAGGAAAGGTGACCAGACATTTTGTCGGAGGTATGCGCTCTCAAAGTGTTTCCAGTTGTATCTATAGTACAAAACAGCACATCAAAAAAGTCTCGTATATAAAAATGCTCATTAAAAACATGCTATATACAAGTTGATCACGTCAATACATACACTTGTGTTTCACAAACAACAACTGCATAATCTTTCTAGTAATCTCAGGCTTCAACGAATATTTCTGTCCTTTTATCGACTGTGTAGCAGAGTTAATGTAAGGAGTCAGACAGGACCTAATAAAATGACCTGTCAGTATATAGACCACTTTATGCCTCGGCAGTGGATCAATAAACGTGTGCAGAACTCAGTCGAGTATTTACCAATTCCATCTTTTTCGTATTTTTCCATCTTATATTTAGAGAAAACGTTATATTTCGCGACAAGGACGAAGGACCTTTCGGTACTTGATCAAGGCTACACTTGATCCACTGTGAAGCTCTAAAAAAAGGAGCCCTCATAACCTCTCCTCCTTCGAATAGAAAATGAATTCAGCAAACAGTCAATGAGGTGGAGAGGCTGGGGGAATATAAAGAAGATGATAGAGAAAGAATGAATGGTCGCTAGTGGAAGCTTGCAGGCATCAGACTGTCTGTTCACACACAAGAACAGGACTTGGATTTAAAAGAAAATGTGATGTGGTTATTTCTTCCAGTTGCGGTTTTGTTGTTTTGTAAAATGTGAATTGTTGAACTGTTCTAATTGTGGGGAAAACAGACACAACTGTAAGCATTTATTGCTGAATTAGAAACATACTGTACTTGGTTTACACCAGGGAGGGCTCTCCGGTCAGATTTCCCATCAGGGACAATTTGCTGTAAAGTGGCTCTTTGCTTCTGCCTTTAGGCTGCACAAATGGCTCGTTGTGCATACCAGGTTAGTCTGATGTCTGTCACTACACTTGACACTGATATTGCATTTCTAGTGCCTATTAACCTCAGTGAAACAGAGGAGCTGGAAAATGTGTTAAACAGCCAAGAAAAAAACAAATTCTGGTTCAAACTTTTAATGTGGAAAACACTCTTAAATTACTTTTATTTTTGAGCATGTTGTAGTTACAGCTAATGCAACTTTATCAGGAGGAAGCTTAAGGCAATTCAGACAGAGACGACAATGACACCTCACTGTTTTCCTTCTACTTAGTTCTCATAATCGTCCTGAGATGTTTTACGCTGGGTCTGTATCCACACATGCTATGTTTTTTTCTTTTGCAGGCTCTTGAATAAATATCAGCACATTAGATTTGCATTCTGTCTGGTTCGGAGACAAACAGTGCATGCACTGGATTCCATATGCATTTAATTAGGAGCCGGGATTGCCAATCAATATGCAAAATAACATAATGGTGCAATCATGCAGCGGTTTGAGGTGACACATGGGAGACTGTTTTTTTTCTTCTTCTTTGCAACACTAATCGTGTTTACAGCAGGCCAACAAATAAACTACAGGGTTAGATAAACTGGCTCCAAACTCGCAGGGGCCACAGGCAAAGGCCAGCTTCTGACATTTCGCACAAAGACCGCCGTAACTCCTGCACAACTTCACAGAGGAGCTGTCACGGCTCCCCGTGGCCACCGGCGACAAACTACCGCTGATTACCGGAACCAACATTAATCAACGCCGAGGGGCGAGCGGGCTGCGGGGCAAAATTAACTGTTTGCCGTCAGTGGGTCTTCCTCAAGATGACCACCGGCGCATGAATGAAACGACCTGCCCACCCACTCCTACACCCACGTACAGGGCAGCCCGTCTGAGCCGAGAGTGCCTCATTAAAAGAGAGAGAGAGAGAGAAACACTTGTATGTGAACGATGAGCACTTGGAACAAAAGAGTCTGCAAACCGGGACAATTAGCCTGCCGCTCAGAATAGGATTGCGATACTCACATGAGCTGTGTCGGGAACTGGGATGCCAAACAACCGCCCTGCCAAACCAGGACCAGAAACACCCAGACTCGTACCCTGCAGGTATCCATTTGAAAAGAAAAAAAAGAAAAAAAAAATAGTAAAAAAAAAAAAAAAAAAAAAAGGAAGAGGAGGAGGAGGGGGGAAATTCCCCGACGCGCGTCAATATCCAATCTGCTCCACTCCCCTCAGCAGCCGATGAATGGAGCGACGTGCGGGAGCCGCGTGTGTGGCAGACTGTCGCTCCCTCTCAGATTAACCAACCCTGACACCTCTAATCTGATCACCCGGCCATCCGCTCTAACAGGTTCTGGATCTGGATCTTTCAGACTCTCTCTCCCCCTTCTCTCCCTCTCTCTCTCGCCTTCCCTCCCTCCCTCTCTCTCTCTCTCTCTCTCTTCCCCGGTGTGCCCGCTCTTTTCCAGCCTGGCGATGAGAGAGAGAGAGCGAGAGACCAAGTAAACCAATAAAAAAATCCCAGCGCAACCTTTATTTGTTGCCTAATTAATCTCTCACGGTGTAGCCTATCTCTAGTTGTGCGTGACTCGAACCTTCGTGCTACTTTAAGAACCTATATTTCTTTAATTAAAGCGGTATTTCAAAGTTCATTCGGTGTTGTGTCCGTCTCTAAGAAACACATGTTCGCTTTCCCGCCGCCCTCGCGGTGCACACCCTTCCATATTGAGAGGAACAAATTGTTTTTCACTTCCCTACGGAGAAACACCTGCTTAAAGGAGGGTCTGACGACAGGTACCTCCCCCCACACCCCCCTCACACGCGCGCTCACGCACGTTGAATACAAATAACCCGCGCTCGCCGTTTAAAACGTCTCAGTGGCCACAAACCGGAGATATGGGAGAATTTTACTGGCTTTGATAGCACAATCTTCGCCAGTCGTTATCAGTTACCGTGGTAGCGTGAGAGGCTTCCAAGCTGAGAAAATGTCCCACGTGAGGACGACTGCGAGAGTGACAGATGTATTGATTTCACACGCAGGCCTCCAGCACGGAATCCTATGAAGGAAAGTACAGTGAAAGCCCAATAAACCGCGGTGCCATCCATCATCACGCCTGTTTTATAAGGTTCAGTTATGTGCAGAGCATCCCAACGCAAATGTAGAGATTGTAGATGTAGCTCACACACACATATAGAGTCATCATAAAGAGCATAAACACTGTGGATGACTGAATTAACAGCGAGTGTACAAAGCATTTATATTTGCAGTCTGGAACCTGGAAGCCCACAACTCATCCGTGGTCCTGCTCCCCTGAAAGGAACCAAAGAAGCTGCAAAACCACCACTGATTTAAGTAGTTTTTAATGGTTTTAGGGGCTAAAAGTTACATCTGGGCCGTGTTCGGGATTAGGCACTAAGTGGTGATAATTAAGGTTTGGGTAAATGATGAGGGTGGGATGTGTTGTGTCAGTAGGCCGCACAAAATGCTGTACGTCTGAGTGTGTGTGTGTGTGTGTGTGTGTGTGTGTGTGTGTGTGTGTGTGTGTGTGTGTGTGTGTGAGATTCAGCCCTGGAGGGAGGGCAGGGCAGCGCACAAGCAGGATGCTTGGGGATTTGGTTATCAATCGTTGCCGGGCAACCACACACCATCTCTCTTGTCCTCTCACCCTCCTCCCCCCACTCCCCCACTCCCCCCGCCCTCTCTTTGTCTCTCCCTCCCCACCTATATGCGTTGCTCTCACTGTACCGTGCTGTTGCTCTCCCCCATCAGTTTTTCCACTATTGCGAACCCCCGGCAGCCGCAGCACACCGCTCTCTCTCCACGTTTCTCCCACTACACCTTTCTCACACTCATCTTCTCAAGCGGAGGAACAGATGCACCTGCTGATGGGATGGGAAATAAATAGGAAAATGGTGAGAACTCAAGAGGTAGCTGTGGAGTGAAGGAGCATAATAGCAGACCGATGTAGAGGGAGTGGAGGAGTGAAGGCCCCTCCAGCGAACATCCTCACTCAGTAGTTTTGGCCAATTCTTATCATTCATTTGGATGCATCTGACACTGCATGCTGAGGAAGGGGGAAAAAATCTAATTAGGCAGTTGTCTGCACTGCTCACTGCCTTTCCTAGACTTGGAAATTGTTGTTTGCATTACAAAATAAAACATGGCATTCGTAACAGATATTGCAGTTAATGGTATAAACTCTCACTGGAACTTAAAATAGAAATTATATTTACTCTCTGTATGGTCACCGCTTCTCCTACATTTGAATATTCCTTCTCTCTTCAGAAATTATAAATGAACCAAAAATACCATCTTATCTAATTTGAAAATAATTGAAGCTATCTAAGCAGTGCTGGTTTTTCTTTTAGGATATCAACCTGATACAGTTTCTGACCTCAGAGGGGAAAAAAGGACATACAAACCAGTCAGGTCATCATTCTGATAAGGTAGAAAAATAATCAATACAACGCAAAATAAAATGATGGAACAAATAGAAAATGCCACGATAAGTAAATCTTGACATAAAATGTGATGTCCAGGGATTGTTGGTGATATTCGGTAGTGAGCGCTGCCATCTGGTGGATCGTTGTGGGAATAACAACAACAGCAACATATGAATGGTGGAATAAAGCACTATTGCTATATTCTTAACCAGCAGATTACTTTGAGTCCTTTTTAAACGCTACAAATTCACTAGTTACATGTAAACTACTAATAAATGCAGTGATTAAATATTAGCACCAACCATTATTATATTATTGAAGTTGTTATCAAAATTGGTAGTATCATAACCACGCAGTGTTATTGTGAAACAAATGTTATGACCATCTATCAACTCAATAATAATTATTTTCCTAATCGTGTTACTTAAAACATCAATTTGATTAATTTCCATATCCTCTGTCTCAGTTGTGACTCTTATCAACGCTGCCTCTCACTGGCCATGACTTCAAATTGAACAGAGATAAAATTATTTCAAATCCAGCCTGAAGTAACTCATGATGAATGTGCCGACATCAGCGTAACCTGAACAAAAGCAGAACATCTTATAAGCCGAATGTTATTGTTTCAGCTCAAGCGGCAATGATAATGAAAGTAATACGTCTTTTGTGACATCCTGCGATATGGAGAATGAATAAGACTTACATGTTGAAAATTATTCTGCCGGGGAACAACAGAACAGAATTTTACAAAAATTCAGAAGGCAACCCATGTTATTCAAGAGCCAGCTGTTGCCACCAAATTGCCATCATGCGCATACTGAAACTGAGTTGCTATTTGTGGAGTCTGAAAGGAAGCCGCAGGTCAAGAAGGAAGTGCACTTGACCTTGACCCGTCCTATCTTCTACAAAACAACCCCAAAGGGATAAAGTGTCCCTGAGGTTCCTCTCCGACGTGGTTTGGTTGTTCTGTGCGATCGAAGCAATTACAAACGACAGAACACGAGGCGCATGCAAAGTTTCATTTTGGATCCAAAACACAGCCAAGCTCAACTCTCCGTGTGCAATATAGCTCTTCTTAATATTTATTCTTTAGACTCGGGGAAACGCTGATTTTTTTTACAGCACAATTTGCATATCTCAACACATCCTGTGTACAACCACAAAACCATAACATTATATGCTTTGTTTTTACACTGAGTGAAAAACAAGACAATTTTACAAGCATATTTCTTTACACTCAGCATACAGATAAATCTATACATATTCTCTCTCTTTTTAAACATAATCTTTAGGCAAAATATACAGACAAACCATCAACAAAACATGCAACATCCAAAACATAAAGTTCCAGACAACTATTGAAGTCGAATAGATTTTTTTTCTCCCCTTTGTGTGGTTTCAGTTTACTGGACGTAGTTGCACAGATAGTCATTGGTTGACAGCACATGTTTTGATTACACAGTCAACTCCCCTTATACAACTATAGACACGCATTGCTGTACAGTTATAAGTCTTTTGTGTTTTGTTTTGTTTGTTTGTTTTTTTTCCGACACTCACATGCTCAAACTTTGGACAATATAAACATTCAATCTCTGTAGAAAATAAACACTTTATGTACACATGTCAAACGACTTGAGTCACATTCACACCCCTCAGAACAACAATAATTGAATGGTTTCACTAGTACAGGCAACGGCTGACCTAAACAAACAGTAATTAGCTCGAAGGAAGTCTACTGAAACACGAGGGGTTGAACAGTCATGACTGAGCGTTGGGATATCGTGTCTGGTTTACTGTACGGTGCACACAAACTGCTAAGGACACTATGAGTATGATGTCGTGAAGCGTGACTCCTCCTGGATTGTGCATCATGTTTAGGAAATCCCAGCGTGTCTGCGTGGTTTTGTTTGTTTGTTTTTTCTTTTGTCACATGAACACAAAATGCACGTTTTCAGCCAGCACATACCAAACCAAGATTCAGTTCATTTCAGTGCAGAAACACAAAACACATATTGTTGCATGTCCCGACGCTTAAAAGGAAACAAAATAAACAATAATAAAGTGCACAAGCTTCATGTTGATGTCAACAGCCGTTAACATCACTATATTTATATATATATATATATATATATATTAAAATCAGTAAAAAAATCAATATTTTTTAAATATTTTCTGATTAGGGATGTACAAATTAAAGTTATTTTCTATAAGACATATTTTAAGACGATATGTTCACTGATAAAACATTTATTCCAAAAACACAAATGTATTCAAACACATATGTTGCATAGAATTACCTCAAAATAACCTATGGGTCTTCAAAATGATAAAAAAAGAAAGGAAAATAATTGAAGAATTATTCAAAATAACCCGAAGTTGGCACGTAAAATTCATTATTGTTAGAAAAAAAAGGAACAAAACATCCAAAAAACTTCGATTTTTTTGACCGTCTGACCTTTTTTTGTTTTTCAGAACAAGATGCGTGAAAGGTGTTTTCTGCTCCAATGTTATTCAGAAATTGCATCAGCCCTGTGATATGCCTAAATACACTGCCTGGCTCCGAGGGTCACTTTTTTTTTTCAGCATCATTATGTTGATATGGAGGGATGAACGTTACAGTGTGAACACACATGAATGAATGAATTAGCACGCCTTGGCCCCACGCGTTCTTCCGACTCTAAACACGACTGAACCCCGGCGGGCCTCAGCGATCGTTTGGGTCACCGGCAGTGAAAGAGGCTGGTTCACTGTGTGATGATGGGAGTCACTGACCACAAAAACAGTTTGTTATGTTAACTTTTTCTTTTTTTTGTTTTTTTTTACAGCACAGCCAGACACAGAGGAACCTCGACATTGGACTCGTTAGAGTATTAGTTTTTTTCTTCCTTTTGAGAGATTTTTCTGGTAAGACACAGACTGGAGGGCTTCACTGACCCACGGACCGCCACTGTGGTGCCGAAGCAGCGACGGCAGCAGGCCTACACGTGGTTTTGACACAACTTGTGTGGATGACGTAGCGACGATGTGAAAACGAAACGGGCTACGAGGAAAGGAACACTCGCAAACTCTGAGCCACAACAACAGCCTGAAACAAAAAAAATGTCCTACATATGACACAGACGTGATAATCTCTTTGCAGTCCTCCACAGTTGTAACATTCAACACAGCAAGGCCGTTCATTGTTGCCCTACAATTATCATGCTAAGGAGAAAGCAGTCTGCCACCAGATATCGACCTCTACCTTTATTTTCATTCCTATTTAATCCCACCAGCCCTACTCGGAGGCCTGGCGGAGCTATCGAACATGAACATGAACAAACTTGCAGCTCACATTAGGTCCACATTCACTTATGAGTTATTAAGACTGCCTACACCGTAGATTACTGGATTGTCAGTGCGCCACCCACAGCCTCAGTCGAGCAAACAGCATCTGTTTATACCGCCTCATAAATAATCTAGTGACAAGAGAACAACTCTTTTCTGTATAGTGTATTTAGATATATTCTGCATCTGATATTTCTGTATATTATATAAACATCTCACTGTACAATGTGATTCTCTGATATGCTCTGTGATCTGCATCTGGGATATCTATAGTCAGGAGTGCTGTACATTGAACGTTCATCCCGCTGCAGAGGTCTACTGTCTCTCTCAGTTCTACATAGGCTTTGTTATTATTATATTTTTACATGAGACAAAAAAGACTATCGTACAATAGACATTATGCATTCCTTCACCTTTGAACATTTCAAGACCACTTATGTCCACACATGTCACAATCATCATGAGCATCACAACAACGAGTCCCCCCGCAGAGAAGCACAAGCCTGGTAGTTATTGGTGGGGTTTTTTTTCCTCTCTCCCTCCTTTAGATATGTTAACTCAGTTGCACAGCATCAAAACGACGTTGTCTCGTGTGGATTGTGGACGCGGAACCGCGGTGAGGAAACAAACACATAATTGCCCTCAACGCCATGTTGCTGTTGAGTATGTATCAGTTCCTGCCTTGGTGCCTGCATGTTTGCTTCCCACATGCAAAGTCCAGAATCCGCAGAGACCCGACCTGTAAAGAGGTGGACATGTGTGCTGGCAGTGTTGCACTGATACAATGGTTTCGGGACGGAATTTCCGCCCACCTTGTTACTCATGAACGTAAATGATGACTCGTCTGATTCCCTCTCGTTTTTTTGCTTTTTCCCTCCGATCACCAATCCAAGCGCTCCACATCTGCCCTCCACTGTGCATCGCTCCGACGTGGCGTTCACGGGTTGGTCTGGGTGGAGCTGACGAACAGCTTGTGCCAGCTGACCACTCGCTTCCTCATGTCCACCTTGTCGAGCCAGATGTAGGCTTCTCCTATCAAGGTCTTCTTCACGAACTTCCCTCCGTTAGATACCAGGAAAAGCTAAAGGAACATGACAGACAATGTTTCTCTTCAGCCTAAAGATTGTTAAACTTTCACGGGTGTTTTGTTGGTTATTCACTTGGTTTTATTGGAACTTAAAGGTGTTACTATGCACAAAAATTATTATTTTGATGAAGCCTTCATACCTGGATGGAGTGTCCTGTTGGGTTTAGGGGAAACCTGAAGGTCTCGTTGAAAGACGGCTCTCTGTCATGTCGACAAACTCTGGTCTTCTTCTTAATGATCCTCTTCTGAGTCGCCACGTTCACCACATAAAGCTTCACATAAAGGTCTGGAGGTAAATCAGACAAATAATTCAGTTTGTGCATGAACTAGTGAACATAAAAATACCCAGAAGCACTGAAATGCGACTGACAGTCATACCTGGTAGGTGGTCGGGGCTTTTGAACTTATATGTGATGTTTCTGCACTGCAGGATCTCCAAAACCAGCTGGTCTCCTTCTGTCTTCACCTCCTTCTTGAGAGCAACCTTGATCTCCCCCATCACTTGTGTTTTACCACCTTAGAAGAGTGAACAAAAGCGTGATTCAAACTAACGTTTACGATCGCCTCGCCACATCATCTGGACATCCCTCACTGACCTCGCAGCCAGCCGACAGTTCGCTGCATCGCATGGAAACGCGGGTCCTGCCAGTGTCACTGAAGCTTTTTTGAATTATTTAACAATTATGCATCACTTAACCTGAGCTGGCAGGAAAATACAACCAGGTCAGGGAGCATCTCTGCAGTTTCACCCAGCTCGCGCTGAGTGTCGAGGATTGACTGGAGACGATTAGGTTCGTGAGTTTCACGGGACAAGTCGAGGTAAATGTGATGAATGAGTGCGTCGCCATGGAAATGACCTCCTGACCCCTCGTGTTTATAACAGCTGCCAGGCTACAGCCCAAAGTGAGCATAGACTCTTTGTTACAAATTGAAACTAGAGATGGAGAGGAGGCATCGTGACACCTGAGATACATGCAGAAGATATAGTTATGACAGCGCGCAGGATAGTGTGACACCTACTTCTATTCGCCTGTCCAAGCTCAATTCAAACTGAAATCCTTTTGACTTGTGTGATTTTTTTTGAAAACATTTGATAAATGGCTAAATAAAGAGAAATGGGACCAGTACACCAAATCCCCACTAGGGGGAGACCTACACCCAACAAAGAAAACCCAGGGCAACATAAGCATGTCAGTGTCTCAGCAGCTTGCCTTCATTGTCTGATCCTCCCAGTTGGTTTTTGTCCGTGCCGTTAGGAATGGTCTTGCCACTGCGAAGAAATCAAAATATGTATTCCATCAACGTCAGATCATAACAATGAAAGATCGTCCATTAGCTTTCCTGGAATCGTGCTGTGCTGAAAATAGGCCTCTAATGGTCTTACATGCGTGGCACTTGAAAAATGGCGCTGTCCACTCCGGTGCCCGCCCCTTCCTCCCCCTCCAGGTCTCCGTATGCGTCTCCGACGAGACTCGGGGCGGACAGCACCACTGACCCTGAGACATCCCCCAGCCTGTGTCCCGGTCCTGTGGGTGGCAAAATGAGGTGTGATATAACGACAGAGCTGTCTATCAAGCCATCTTGTCCATCTGTCTTGACAGGAAACAGTTTGCACGTCGCAACAAACACGGAGCATTTTCACCAACACAGCTTTTGCCACACATGCATGCGAGTCCAAGAGATGCGCCGAGGCACGTCGTCACACCCCGAGCTCTCACCCACCAACTGTCTGTCACACATAACTTTGACTCAGCAGCTTAACAACAGCCTGGCAGTGTAGGTGCCAGCATGTCCTTGCATTTGCCCGAGCATTGCAGTGTGAAACTGCAGTTAATACACGACTGGAAAATTGAAGGTCAAAAGTTAAATTAACACACGGAAAAGCAATTTGGTGTTCACAGATAGACATTCTGCTGAGTTTTTATCTCGCTGTCGTTGCTTTATGCTCTGAACAGAAGCTCAAGAGGAAACTGTAAAAATATGCTGAAATGGGTTTTTTTGTGTCCACAATACTATTTTGTATGTGCCACAGCTCATCTCATCTACAAGACAATCATACCAACAACAAAGGAAACAACAACAGCAACAACACACAAGTAGATCATATATCCACACTGACAAACATCTACAAATTTACACACGAAAATTAATAAATAGTTGTTTTTAATCAGTGGTTAATTTTTTTTTCATATTTGCTTACTTGGTAAACAGTTTTTTTTTTTATTTTAGAGTTTTTATTTTGTTATCATATGTTTCAGAGAAAATGTTAATCTGGAATCTATAAGGTACATTTTCCTATGTTGCCTCACCTTCCCTTGACACTTCAGCTCCTCTCACGGTTAGGTGATCGCTTTACTCTCATTGGCCGGTGAGTGCAGAGTGAACTTCCTGTTGACTTTTCTTTCTCTGTTTCCTGGTTTGACTGGGTCAGTCTCACATATGTGTATCCTTTGTTTTGGGAGGCAGGGATCAGGGGGGGGAGACTGGGCAGGGTGGGGGGGGAGGGGGGGGACTGTGTGCCATACCTGTGTGTGCCTGTGTTTCGTGACTTTCTAAAGTTTCATTCATAGGACACACACACATGCACAAACACAGCAATGCTGCAGTACCACAAAGTAGTAAGTGGCAGGGAAAACACTGGCCAGGGAGCTGCATGCTTGGACGGCTCTGACACTGTCGTCTCAGGAATATTACAGCTTGGTCTCGCGGACATCACACTGGGGGCTTTACATGGACGTCGATGGATATTGTTAAAGTCATGTTATTGTGGTCAGACAGAACACACGTGGGAGGTTGCCATCCCAGCTTGGTTTCTATACCGGGGTTGGAGAATTTCCACACTTGAGTTTTGTAGAAACCATATGCTTGGGACTGGCACATGCACAGTCCAGGTAGAAACAGGAGGGTTCTGGTCTCCAACTGTGTCACTGATTAAATACAACTACTTACTTGTGTGATTTAGAACTCTGTCATTGTATTATCAAACAACTTTGTACTACTTAAGTTTGCCAAATGGGCAGCATAGATATGAGATACATGAAAAATGTTAGATACCTTTTAATGAACATTTAGCATACTGACTGTGACAAATTTAGAAAAAAATGTTAATGCAGTTAAATAAAAATTGCAATGAAAAATGTATTTACAGCAACTTTAGGTTTTCATGAACGCCACCTATTTTGTTCACATTTTGTTTTTGTGGCTTTAAAGTCAGTTTGAGCTTACTTGAAGGATACTGAGATTAGGTATTGATTAATGCAAATCACTTAGTGCTCACGGGAAAGTAAGATGAGGCGAGCAGTAGGCAGAGGTTAAATGTTAAGTAGGTGAATGCACAGCAAAACAGGTTTTCAGCAAACGATTTGAACGAAGCTCGCATGCACAGGGAAAAAAGGAGGCATGTCACAGGAAGTGTATCACGGGTAGGGGCAGGATTTACTTGGTTGCAGGCGGGACTGTTGCACGGCAGCCTCGGCAGCAGCAATGGCTATCCCAGCATCCTCAAGGTGGGCCTGAGTGACGCTGCTCTTGCTTTGGCTTCGGGAGGGGCCATGCGAGCGCAGTTGGCCATCAGAGGAAGACTTGGAGCTGCCTGGGCTGCTGTGTGACTTTTCCAAAGGTAGCATTTGCATGTCTGGAGGGTGAGGATATTACTGGTTAAAACTGCTGAACAGAACATTGTGCATAACAAAAAATAGATAAAGTTCAATCATTGTTTGGCATTTGTAAATATCTGTTCTCTCTGTGGAATGGTGGAACGTAATGAAAGTGGTCAAGATCTAACATTTGAAACCTGTCAAGAAAACACCAGTGTCATACAGAACAAATTCATACACAGTTAATAGTTGATCTGATTGTTTGTGTGAGGTGATTCTTGCTTTACCTTTAGCTGGATCGGGGAAGATTCCGTGGCTTCGACTCTTAATCACAGAGTTTTTTGGTGAATCCTGAGTCCCATCTCCAAGCCCTGGCGCTTGACCGTGTCCCAATCCAGACATGTAGCCCTGGCCCAGGCTATGCGTCTGACCGTGACCCTGACCCGACCCCGGCGGGCCCTGGGCTGCGTGGTGGGCTCTGCTATGCTCAATGCTCTCGCTCTGCTCCCTCAAAGGCAGCCAGCGAGGAGTGTTGTCCAGCTGGGCGGTGTTGGACAAGTCAATCAGCACCTGGAAGGAGACGAATACGCATTCACAATGAAACATAGAATATTGATACACGACACGATAAGATTCTATGAAGGTCGACAAGAAGCTTTAGATTACAGTTTGTGCAAATTTCTGAATATTTGCAAAATGACTGAACAGTATTCTGCAGTTAGAGCACTATAAAGACCTCGCACTGTTTCCGATTTAGCTGCATGCAGGCAAAGCTTGACTTCAAAAAAGGCCCCAGATTCATTTCATGTGAGCTAAATGCTAAATTCATTTGACATTTCCAGACATGGATTTCAGATTGCAAAAGGCTCTCACTTCTCCGAGGAAGTCATTTGACGATGATCTGTCGTAGTCCCACACCGTCACCTCCAGCGTCTTTTTCTTCAACTGGAAAAAAAAAAGAGGGAAGAGGGAGACGAAGCGAAAGGTTCACAAAATGTGATGTGGTTTCCTGCACGCATACTGATGTCTTAGTGTCTGCATGTGTGTTTTTGTGTTACTGCTGTTTCGTGTGTGTGAGTGGAGTAAAAATGCAAGAAACAGACTCGGGCAGACTGAATTGGGAGCAGCAGAATAACTCTAACGAGGAGTTTAATTTATTCAGAAAGGGACGATCCGAGTTACATTCTTTACTTTCCACCAAATGTCTGTGGACGTACCTGCATGTGCAGAAGTGTATGCAGGAGCTTAGTGTGGAAGGGGATGAAACATGCATGAGAGTACAGCAGTATTTTCAAAGTGGCAATAACATGGTGGATGAGCGTTCCACAAACAACACATGCAGCTTACGAACACTGACTCTGCAAACATAAACACATCCAAACATTCTTCTGTTATCACTCACACTGTGGCATATAAGCACCCGGGCCAAATAATCAGTGAAGGATGACATGCAGCTATTCTACATGTGCTTGGAATGTATAGAAGCGGTTCTGTGGATTGTTAATTGAGTCCTGGGAGTGCTCATGAAAGGTTGCAAAGGGACACTCAAGAGATCCCCAGAAACAATGCATGACAAGACAAGTATTCGAGTAGGATAAGAGACATCTATAGTTCTCAAAGTAGTCTGTGTGTGTG